>CANNZV010002962.1:0-77993 GCA_947561585.1 Caprella mutica
GGCCAAAAAATGGGTGATTAACTTCTACCGAGAGGGTAAAAATTGAAGCAGGTCCTGCAGAAGGGAGGACTCTTCTATATTTAGCTTTATAACTTGGAAGGGTTAAGAGAGCAATAGTTTCTTTTGTGGAAAATCCCGACACAAACCCAAGGAGAGATGAGGGTAAGAGAAAAAGAATTTCCACTCGAAATATGCGAAAAATATGCAGGCAGGTCATAAGGCAGCTAAATGACACCAGTGCCTCCATTTTTGACAAGGCTGTCATTGGTCCTACGTCAAAACAGTCCTGATGTAATGTCTCAAATGAAACGGTCAGAATTGCTCAATGGGGCTTAAGACCAGAGAAAAAGGTAATCAAGTCATGAGAGTCTCTCACTTAATGCCCAGAGATGTGAGGAGAGAAGTTGTAACCCTTTAAGCATGAGATTGTGCGAAGTAATGCAAGAAAATATTATTCTGCCAATGAGATAATTGCAAACTATTAGGCCAAGGGAACAAGTACTCAACAAAAGAGGCAATGAAGGATTGGATTGTTAGGTTTACACACTCTGGTATTCGGAAAGAGCCAATTAACGTTTCACCAATGATGCCCGCTTAAAACATAAAGCCACAGCTTCCTTGTTGACGACGAAACCAGTGTGGATGAACAGATCCAGTAGGATCAAAAATTTAACTCATACATCCCGACAATCAAGGGTGGCTCTTTCCTCATCTGTTAAAATAACAAGTAGGAAGTTTGTTTTCATGTAATTCTGTGTACATCTAATGCCTTTATTCTTTTGGGTCTTGTCCATAGGAGGCCTGGAAATGGGCTCCACGTTCCTTGTCATCTCATTTAAGACACTGTTTGGACGAATGACCAATGACAGCCTTGTCGAAAATGGAGGCACTAGTGTTATTTGGCTGCCTTATAACCTGCCTGGGTAGTTTTCGCATATTTCCAGGGGAAAAAGCTTCTCCTCGTAGCCTCATCTCTCCTTGGATTGGTGTCGGGATCTTCCACAATAGAAACTATGTTTCTCTTATCCCTCCTAAATTCATTAGCTAAATATAGAAGAGTCCTCCCTTCTGCAGGACCTGTTACAATTTTTACCCTCTCGGTAGAAGTTAATCACCCATTTTTTTTCCTTTTCACAGAGCTGCAATAAAGCGATGGACAGTTAAAATGCCTTCAAAATATATAAACGTTCATAACTTTCCAATTTTCTCATAGATTCGAAAAATATTTCAGCAAGATACTAACATAGAAGCAATCTTCCAGTGACCAAAGTTTCACTACTGTACGATCAATATTATCAAAATTATTCACAAATTAGTGATCTGCAATAAAGCGATGGACGCAGTTTAGAACAAAAAACAATATAAAATTTTTTATTACACAATGCTATATAATACTTTTGGTTTGCAGAAGTAATCCGGGTTTAAATTAAATTAAATAGATTAAACTCTATAAATATTTTTGAATTATAATTCAAGGTAGGTAAATATGCGACAATAGAGAGTCAAAGATAGTTGACTGATAATTATCAGTGTTTCTACTCAAAAATTCTATCGGGATTACTCTTAGAAATCTGCTTTCTGGGGTTTGATTCGAGTTACCGTAAGTTTCCACGGTTTCGATCATATAATAGAGTATTTTCCCCACTATCTAAATTAGTGCAGTTACCCTTCACTGATAAAGTGTTCAGTAAATCTTCATGGCGTCTCAGAAAACATTAGAGAATAATTTAAGAGTGTTCGATATATTTTTATTGTTTAAGTACCCCAATTAATTAACTAAATAATGAGTACATCAATTGCACATTTTCTATCATATGGAAAATTAAGTAAACCTCAACAAATAGATATAATCATTTTTTTAATGTTTTTATACGATCGAAGATGTGAAACCTAGAGATAACTTGGAACTTGCCCTATCCCTAAAATTGAGAAGTGAATGGTTAAACACTCTAATTAGTTTGATTTTATATTGTCAGTTTATGATAATTTAGACTACCACTTCACTCTCTTTTGACGTTATTCCTTCACTGCATTACTTGACACACTGAGTACATTTCTAAAAGTACAAGTTTTTGTTATTGCAGCTGTATCACAGGTCATACGTTAGTAAGAGGGGCTGAGAATCTCTGTGTGTACCTATTATTATATATCTTATATATATATAAGAAACAACAGTCCTATACAGATTATATATTCATTCCCCCCTAAATTAAACACAGGTGAAATTGTAACAAGTTTTACCTATATTTAGCTAATCGTTAATAGTTCATATCGTACAAATGGGCCAATAAAAATGTTAATGGTTATAGTTTCTATTTACGACCTCATGCACTTGTAGTATTGTTAATTAATTATAGTTATAGTTATTATTATTATTCCATGTAATTAAAAATTAACCTGTTATGTTGAAATACTGAACAAATTTAATGAAGATATCTAACTACAGGCCATAGATATTTTAAAATTAGTCTGGGTACACGACGACAAATTTGTAAGAATTGAAAATAATAAAGATTTAGTAAAGTAAAAAAATAGGAACTATATTTACAATACCAATCATTTTTCAGATCATTTAGTTTTCAATGTGAAGGTTTAAGGTTGCTTTACCATCTCAACTTCTTGTGTTCATTTCTTTGTCAACTCCGCAGAAATTCATAAATAAACTGAAACAAATATTTAGCAGAAAATATTACATGGATGAAATATTTGAGATGAGAATAAAATACAAGTAATACCAACACAAGTTTTATTTTCATGGGACATACTTTCACAATTATAGTACAAATATATTACAGAAATTAAATGAATAGCTTAATTCTAGCAAATTATATTGAATGACAATTATGCTCTTATGATAATTGATATTGGCTGAAGGAAGTTAAATCGACCACTAATTTTCTTCTTTTTACATTAGAATAAATATGAAGATAATGCTACTACTGTAAAAAGAACGTATTATAACCATTATCAAAGTGTTTAGAGTAGGTACTACTAATATCCCATTTAAGGATTAAAATAAAGAACATAAAAGATTTCTGTCCTCTATAAAAACTACGGGATTTATTTACCAGGAGTCAAATTACCAGGGAGTCAAATTACAAGGGAGTCAAATTACCAGGGAGACAAATTACAAGGGAGTCAAATTACCAGGGAGTCAAATTACCAGGGAGACAAATTACCAGGGAGTCAAATTACCAGGAGACAAATTACCAGGGAGTCAAATTACAAGGGAGTCAAATTACCAGGGAGACAAATTACCAGGGAGACAAATTACCAAGGAGTCAAATTACCAAGGAGTCAAATTACCAGGAAGTCAAATTACCAGGAGACAAATTACCAGGGAGTCAAATTACAAGGGAGTCAAATTACCAGGGAGACAAATTACCAGGGAGACAAATTACCAAGGAGTCAAATTACCAAGGAGTCAAATTACCAAGGAGTCAAATTACCAAGGAGTCAAATTACAAGGGAGTCAAATTACCAGGGAGTCAAATTACTGGTATATTTAGATTATTTATATTTACAGGCAGTGATTATTTACTAAATGAATATTTTGTAACAAAATTTTATTATCATATTATTTTATTAGTAATTCAAAAAGAATGAGTGGGGATATTTCAGTAAATTATTACAACCAAGAGTATAGTATTAATAAGACAAATTACATAGAACTGAAGGTCGTTGTAGGTAATTATGCATTTGCTGTTAAAGGGGCAGTTCTGTCAAAATCAAACTATCGCCAAATTGGTCCTAAATCGATTTAGTAGCTATATTTATTAATGTGACATTAGAATATTCGTTGATTTTAGAAATGTTTATATAAAAAATATATTGTAAATTAGTGGCGCCATCTGATGACTGTGATGGACCGATGTACTAATCATTGTAGTACGTAAACAAAATGATAACCAGTCCCTGACTTGAATCTTGAATCTGTCATTATATGTTTGAAAATGGTGAAAAGAATTTGTGAAATTTAAAACTGTCCTTCGAGACAATTAGATTTAGTTTTGAAAAGGAAACCATCTCTTCATAAATTACCTGTTAATACTGTTGATAGAAAAATTGTTCACATGTTATCAGCTGTAAAATGTAAACAAATAGTACAGAGTGGTGGCGCCATCTGTATGAGGACGCAGGAACTAAATCGAATGTATAAAATATGATATATATCGCTTATTATATTTTTTTAACCGTTTAATTCTACAAGAATGCTTTATTCTTACTAAGTGATCATTCAACATTAATATTATGAAAACAAAAATTGACTGAACTGCCCCTTTAAATGTAATTTGAATATACTTTATTCTTCTTCTTCCATGATGTAATGATCGTTATTTTATTTCACAATTGAATATTGATTGAAACAAATATTTATCTATTCAATTTGTATTGAGATATTACTAATACTGAAATTACACAATCTCACATCTATTCCATTACTTTTAATTGATTCAAGGCACGCAGAAAGAGGTTCAGAAAGAGAGTCAAGGATAACCTGGTTTAAGCTCACGAAGTGAATAGATTTACTTGTTCCGTTGTAGTTAACTGTACCTACCAATTCTAAGATAGAATCAACTACCTGATCATTTTGTACGTCCTCTCTTTCTGATTCCATGTCGACTACGAGGAATTTTATTTTAGAACATTTTGATAGAAGTTCTTTTTCGAACCCCGCAATGTTACTGTAGTCAGCTGAAAAATAAAGGTCGGCAACGTGAGAGCGATGGAAGCTTCCAGACAACCAAATCATATTAACTTCAATATAATGAAAGGCTTCCGGTACTTCTTCAGAAAATAGAAAATTATCAGTCAACCTAACAAATTTCAACTTTTTACACTTTCCAAGAGCATTTAGATTTGCAAGGGTTACGTCCGTTCCTTTATAAATTGCATTTTTCAAAGTATCCGTACATTTCTCTATTGCAGTTTGAAATAGTTTTGTTGATCCTTGTACTCTAATATTCGTCATGGTAGATGGAGCCACATGTACGACTCTACTCATGTCATCAGCACTCTTCTTTACACAAGATTTGAGACTAAACTCATCATTACTCATCTGGAGAGAGTCAATATCATCATCGTCGGAATCATATTCTATGTTTCCATTCAATGCCTGCTTAAGAGCGGTTATCGTTAATCTCGGACATATATCTCGATCATTTGGATGAGATATTGTAACAGTTATAGCTTGTAAATCTCTGCACTTATTAATTTCATTCTGCATTTTCCTCTGAAATTCTTCATCGGAGTAGGCATCAAATCCATTGACCTGTTGGTGAATAAATCAATTAGAATTAGAGAATCAAATATTAGGAAGTATTACATTTCTATTGCATATTTGTTTAGTTATTTGTTCATAAGGTGTAGGAATAATCAATATTTCCCAGTAAGAAATACAGGCCGGGAAATATTCTTTATATAATGAGTTATGAAGAACCCCAAGCCATAAAACACAATTTGAAAAGTTTTGAGCTCAAGCAGCCTTGACAATTTTCATTAGTTTATTGAACAATGGATCCTTTAATTTCAATTTGCTATTTCGGGTTCTAGCGTCAGAAAACCAAGTACACACAGAGAAAGTACACACTGTTTTGTTGATTCAACCATAAAAAGTTGGTTTTTGGTTGTATTAACAAAATAAATTAGTCAGGTATGAGCCATCAAAATAATTTTGTTATAGTAAATATATTTTTTGTTAGTTTTTTTTGTTATAGCTACACTAAAAATTTAAGGTAACAGTAACTAGAGCTTATTAGTTATAGTACCATTACAATACTGTTAGTTCAAAAGATGTATTTTATTATGTCAACAAAAAGTACATTTGAAGCAACCCAAATATTTTTTTGTAGCAACACAATTGTCTTGTTATTTTAACTGAAACCGTTTGGTTAAAAAAAAACAATAATGCTGTTTTAATTACCATTTCTCATTTATTAAATTAGTTTAATGCGACATATTGTTATATACAAATTTAATGGGAATAAATGAACATAGAAATGAAGTGGTGTATCGGGGACCCGAACTGACGAACTAAAATAACACTCAAGAAACACGTATATATTTATATATATTGATTATATCCGAACAATGAATACATATTGTGGTAACTCAAAATTAATATATAGCCTAATAACAATCAAGAAAATTATTATTTCTAACAATATATTATCGTGAATATTAAGGAATAGCTCAACAAAAATAAAATATTATTGCAGTAAATTTATTATTTATAAAAACAAAGGTATTTTGCTACATTTTAATTAAATATTTCCAGTTAGTAGGTACTATAATAACATTTTGTTGAGCCTACAACGTGCAACTATACTATATCGACGCTACGACGGGCAGAACGGGGCAATTTGAGCCCCGCCTTCTTAAAATGCTTATAACTTCTATAATAGAGCAAAGAATTTTATCTATAAACTCTTATACACCTACTATGAAAAATTGAGAACACATATGATTAAGTTATTCATACACTGAACAGCTTAGAACAATATAATAATGATATAACAAAATTAAAACTGTCACTGAAGATTGTACGAGAACGTACGACAACAGTGTCAGGCGGTACCACAGCGTCGGAACGAGAGAGCGCACAAAGCACAGAACCACTCACAATGGACACATCTATAGTAGTCTGCACTGAATGAATTTGAGGTCCAGCAGTGGACCAGCACTGGTGTCTGTTGCAGCAGCGGTGCCTGACGTACGATCATTTTCGTTAAATTACTAATTGCACCTACTTTTTTGCCGTAATAATTATAGTTTAATATTTTAGGCACATCACATACAATAACTTAAGAAAACTCATTTGGTGACAAACATCAAATCACACAATATCAGAAGTTATTGAACTTTTTCGTTAGGAGGGGTTCATATTGCCCCGTGTTGCATGTTGTAGGGTTAAAATTAGAAAAAAATCTATCATAGCAATATTTAAGTTAATATAAACAAAAATTTATTACTAACCTTAACAATCTTCCATTACAAAAATTGTACAGTTAACTAAAAGGAATTTTTCGTTGTAGTGAAGAAACCTTTGAACAATATTTTATTTTGATTTAACTCAATTGATGGTTAATATAACAAAATATTCCCATTACCGTAACCAAATATTATTGACAAAATTCGTTTTGTTAATTTAATAAACCCGTTCTCTGTGTGTATAGAACAAATTTAAAAAGAATAAACTGATGTGACCAGAGCTTCAAGATTAATTTTAACATTTCAATGTGAAAACTGAAGTACATTCGAATTTCAATTTATATGATTAACTACCTGAAAATATTGAATATTATAAAGCGACAACAATCACTCATAGATTAAATTAATATTTAGCAATAGTTAGAAGTTACAATGATATAATAACTGATGTTCTAATTCCAATATAAATTATAATAGACATATAGACTTGTTTTATTGTGTCTCTGCAAAACATCTAACCATAACAAGTCAAATGATTGTGCTGCACTCGAAAAGAAATCATACTACCTAGCGAAAGTGAATCATAGGACAGTACGTTAATTGTCATGTACATAAATACACCAATAATCAATGAAAACAGAATAGCTAATTATATCAAAAAAATCGGTACTAGTTTGGTATGCGATCTGGTTAGAATAATTTCACTAGCAAATACAACGGGTACAGGTATACGTGACACATAATATCATATTTTATTTCCTTTAACATGTTATGTGTACCGGCAGTGGGATTCATAGAGTTATGATAAACTACTTAGGACGCGAAGGAGGACGGTGTAAAACCCTATTTTGATTCAGTTATATCATTTCTCCATTATATTTTGTTTCTGTTATATCATTTCTCCATTACATTTTGTTTCAGTTATATCATTTCTCCATTACATTTTGTTTCTGTTCTATCATTTCTCCATTAAATTGACGCTAGATTGTCAGTCACGTGACCCAAAATTAAGGACTTTAGCGTCCCGCAAGACGCGATATTATTTTGGCCACTGACTCACCACTTGGTGCGATTACACTCTCGATTAATCAAATTCCTAAGTTATATTTTTTTACCTGAGATATTCCAAGACATAAATTCCCTAGAACCGGGAAAAAGGCACTATATCGCGCTTCAATATAGTATATTGTATATATGCCCATTCACTGAATATACATATAATGAGAATCTTGTTAAAGAGACGATTTACTATCAATTCAGTGAATGATTAAACATAACTAGTTATATAGTATTTATTTATCCCTCTTCTAAAGACTCACCTGTATTAGTAAATGGTTCCTATAGCATTTTAGTTTACTGAGTTCGTTGAAACGATGGTTCACTTTAGACAGATTTAGAAGATCAGTCAGGTTTTCGAAATGCTCAAATATCTTGATGACCATTTCATTGGGCAATAGATTCATCATGTTGGTCTGAAAATGGAACAAATAATTAATAGATGATTAATGATTATCTATTTATTAAACAATGAAAATTCATCGCTAACTTGTCACTTCATTGAAAGATTATTTTGCAGTCGACTGATTGAAGTGGAATGAATATTATCTTCAAAACGGTTCGACTGCGACCGTGGTGATGTGAAAGAATAGAAACAGAACTAGGTGAAAGAATAGAAACAAAACTAGGTGAAAGAATAGAAACAGAACTAGGTGAAAGAATAGAAACAGAACTAGGTGAAAGAATAGAAACAGAACTAGGTGAAAGAATAGAAACAGAACTAGGTGAAAGAATAGAAACAGAACTAGGTGAAAGAATAGAAACAGAACTAGGTGAAAGAATAGAAACAGAACTAGGTGAAAGAATAGAAACAGAACTAGGTGAAAGAATAGAAACAGAACTAGGTGAAAGAATATAAACAGAACTAGGTGAAAGAATAGAAACAGAACTAGGAGAAAGAATAGAAACAGAACTAGGTGAAATAATAGAAACGGAACTAGGTGAAAGAATAGTCTGACTTTCTGATTTTTTTTTACATATCAAACATATTCTTCTTCCTCTCAGACTTATCGTACAAGAGAAATGTATTTCTAACTAATAACTTTTATTCTTGTTCTTCCAGTAAAATATCCCATTGAACAGGTAAAATACAGTATGTCTCTTTGCCTTCGTGTTAATCTGGACATACAAACATTCTATACAGAACATTATCTAAATAACGAATTGATTAACCACACGTACAAAATTATCTAGAAGTATCAAAGAACTCGACAATATTACCAAACTAAACAATAATATCTGTACAACTCTGCCGTGAAAATGACAAAGTAGAAAAGTCTTCCTAAACGAGTCAGAGAAGCAGCTTCTACTTTCATATTGAAAATGAAACTAATGAAAATAAAATTTGCATTGAATGTTCCTTTTTAAAATAAAACTCACGTTTTTCTCTTAGTTATTCTCCATAACTTTTTGACTCAATATCACAATTCTTAGAGACTCCAAGGGACAGCTTAAACCTCACTTGTTGAGATGTACATTCGAAATGAAAGATCTTGAAAATTACAGCCGACTTTTATAGCGCGGAGATGTTCGAAAAAAGATGTACTAAGAGGCTTTGACGTCATACCTCAACCACAAGAACAATGTACATCCTGTTTGGTAACATTCTGTTCCAAAACGTTGCTCGAAAAAAAATAAAAATTGAAAACTTAATTCTCTTATTGAGTTCATTTATTATTTAGTAATCTGAATGTAAGAATATTTATAATGGAAATAGATATATATTATTAATATATTCATGTGTTGTTACCTTTTCTTCATTGTTTAAATTTAGGCCTAATACAAACCTACACTGTGAACGTATTTCAATCTTGTGACCGGTAATACACGGCCACATGTGTACATAGGACAGGGAAGTAACAACATCACATGGTAAATATTTTCAGAAGTTGACATGTGAAGTCACAAAAACAATTATTGAAAGCAGGTTTTAACAAAATAATTATTGAATAGCAGTATCACAAAAAACAGAATATACAATATATGAATGTTATATCTTTCAAGCAAGACTTACGAACACCTCTTATTATTAAAAAAATGTACTGTTTGAATGATCGGGGTATAATAATCTTACTTATTTATATGATCAAGTTAATCTAATCTTTCTTTAATTCTTTCCATTTCATCTTTTCCATTCACGGTAGCTAACTAATTTTCATCTCATCAAAGTAACTGAACTCCATTCTAACATGGGTTTCGTCTTATTCGAAAGTAAGTATTAATTCTCATGAACAACACATTCTAATTATCTAAATATGCTATTGATAAGATTCATGCATGGCAGTACACAGAAAGGTTACTTAAAAAGTACTAAATACAAAATTATTCAAGTCAAGTATTAATATTAATCTAGTAGTAAAATAAAACTGCAATATTTTATAGAATATTTGAATAACAGTTCTAAATTGTTCCCACAACTATATTTCTAACTCTTTGACTTACTTATTTTCAGTCGTACATTGAGTCTGTCTGAAGACAATCCCTTATGGACTGCAGACCAGAACAAACATAAACAGCTATTCAAAATGGCGGCCACCGAAAATATAGGTAAGTATGTCACATTTCAGTGTCTAATTCTTGAGTTTCTGTTCATCCCTCAGAAGCAATATCGTCAGTTTAGACGTCTGTTTGGTCATAACAATGCTGTCTAACCATCGCTACAAAGCTAGGGCAGTTAGGTAAACTTGAGGCAGAAGATGTGCTCTACTGGTCTTCTTCAGTTCAGAATACGGTGAGACAGTTTTACATTATCGGTATTGTGTAACCTGTCGATAATTCTTAACTTACCCTATCTGTCTTAAGCAAGTTGTGAGTGAACAAGTGATTACAAGTTCACACTGTAACAAGTATACTCATTATTTAGTTAATTACAATATTGGGGTGTTTAAACCCTGAAAATATTTTCAATATATTGCTGGATGAAACCATGTCACATATATATTATTTCCGAGACCTGATGAAGATTTACTGACCACTTTATCAGTGAAGAGTAACCGTGAAGAGTTCGTTAAATACTGAAGGGTAACTGCACTAATTTCGACTTTGTGATCATATTTTAAATATAGAAATCTCTGATGACTCGGAACTCACCCTATCTCGTTCATAGTTTTTGAGATTAACTCATACGATGTAATTATTCATCTTCATAATTTGCTATTCTTTTATCATTCAATTTTTAAATTAATTTTGAAAACCTCATATATTTTGTTTAAGGCATTAAAAAGATGAGGTGGGGTCAAATTTAGATTTAATTTATTAAATATAAATTCAATTTATAGGTACTTCTATTTATTACAATCTATGTTAAAATAACTGATGTTAAAAGATTGACTGCGAGGTGGAGTAAATAAATATATTGTTTAATGGAAAAAAGTACTAATTTAATGTGGAATATGTCATTTTTTTAATGATATTGGTATAATATATAAAAGATAACTAGGAACCGATCCAAATGCCCCCTTTCTAGGTCACGTCCCTAAATAGAATAGAGACGTGAACTAAAAATTCAACCATTCTTCGTTTAGTTAAGTTATTATTCCATGTAATTAACCTGTTATGTAGATATTGAAACACTGAACAAATTTAATGAAGACATCAAACTACAGTCAGAGAAAAGTCTAACCGTGATGATTTCTTACAGTTTTCTAATTGCACTATATAAAATCTATATCTTCGTTTACTGCCACATCACCGATCACTAACGAATTATGAGGAACCGCTACTAAATTTGCTCTTTCCATCGTATCACTTCTAAGGTCGCTACCATGCACCTGCTATTTTACTTCCTATTATCTTAATGGCTAGTTTTAACATTGGAATGGAGTGGGAGAAGGAGGAGAGGGATGGGGAGGCGATGGAGGGAGTCTGGTGATCAGGATGGAAACTGCGACAAAGGAGTTTGTTTTAAGGTTAGCCGTATGGACAATCGGTTAAAATCTAGCAACCCTTTCTTATGCGATAGGTTTAAAAGAATATAAAATTAAATTAAATTACTTGATTAAAATTTCTTGATTAAAGATTACTTGATTAATTAAAAATTACTTGATTAATTAAAAATTACTTGATTAATTGAAAATTACTTGATTAATTAAAAATTACTTGATTAATTAAAAATTACTTGATTAATTAAAAATTACTTGATTAATTAAAAATTACTTGATTAATTAAAAATTACTTGATTAATTTAAAAATACTCGAATAAAAAATACTTGATTAAAAATTACTTGATTAAAAATACTTGATTAAAAATACTTGATTAAAAATACTTGATTAAAAATTACTTGATTAAAAATTACTTGATTAAAAATTACTTGATTAAAAATTACTTGATTAAAAATTACTTGATTAAAAATTACTTGATTAAAAATTACTTGATTAAAAATTACTTGATTAAAAATTACTTGATTAAAAATTACTTGATTAAAAATTACTTGATTAAAAATTACTTGATTAAAAATTACTTGATTAAAAATTACTTGATTAAAAATTACTTGATTAAAAATTACTTGATTAAAAATTACTTGATTAAAAATTACTTGATTAAAAATTACTTGATTAAAAATTACTTGATTAAAAATTACTTGATTAAAAATTACTTGATTAAAAATTACTTGATTAAAAATTACTTGATTAAAAATTACTTGATTAAAAATTACTTGATTAAAAATTACTTGATTAAAAATTACTTGATTAAAAATTACTTGATTAAAAATTACTTGATTAAAAATTACTTGATTAAAAATTACTTGATTAAAAATTACTTGATTAAAAATTACTTGATTAAAAATTACTTGATTAAAAATTACTTGATTAAAAATTACTTGATTAAAAATTACTTGATTAAAAATTACTTTTACTTTTAAAAGTTACTTACTTACTACTGATATATAAATTGATCAATATCTCCCATTGATTCGTTTTGAATGATTAAATAATATGTACATGATTGATTGGGTGGAACTACCGAACCAGTGACTTATTCCAAACTTAACACTCATCAATTCATCTCATTTTAGATCTATTGGGACAGTGAGGAGTGGAGGTTGGAGGTGGAGGTTGGAGGTGGAGGTTGGAGGTGGAGGTTGGAGGTGGAAGTTGGAGGTGGAAGTTGGAAGTGGAAGTTGGAGGTGGAGGTTGGAGGTGGAAGTTGGAGGTGGAAGTTGGAGGTGGAAGTTGGAGGTGGAGGTTGGAGGTGGAAGTTGGAGGTGGAAGTTGGAGGTGGAGGTTGGAGTTGGAGGTGGAGGTTGGAGGTGGAGGTTGGAGGTGGAGGTTGGAGGTGGAAGTTGGAGGTGGAGGTTGGAGGTGGAAGTTGGAGGTGGAAGTTGGAGGTGGAAGTTGGAGGTGGAAGTTTGAGGTGGAAGTTTGAGGTGGAGGTTGGAGGTGGAAGTTGGAGGTGGAGGTTGGAGGTGGAAGTTGGAGGTGGAAGTTGGAGGTGGAGGTTGGAGGTGGAGGTTGGAGATGGAAGTTGGAGGTGGAAGTTGGAGGTGGAAGTTGGAGGTGGAGGTTGGAGGTGGAGGTTGGAGGGGGAGGTTGGAGGTGGAAGCTGGAGGTGGAAGTTGGAGGTGGAAGTTGGAGGTGGAAGTTGGAGGTGGAGGTTGGAGTTGGAGGTTGGAGATGGAAGTTGGAGGTGGAAGTTGGAGGTGGAGGTTGGAGGTGGAGGTTGGAGATGGAAGTTGGAGGTGGAAGTTGGAGGTGGAGGTTGGAGGTGGAGGTGTCGATGTGAATCCCACCAACATGAGAGAGCGGAATTTGTGGTGGCGCATTTATGGGACATGTTGCTCTTTATGAAGTCCTTTGTACCTGTATTGCTAAATTGCTCAACAGCCTTTTTCTTTTGTTATCCAGTTAAAAACCTCTTAAACCTAACTTATCTAAATCTAAATTAACTGTAGAGTGCTTATGTGAATAAATATGAAGGATAATTTGTCTTAAATTTATTTATTAACTTTACATTTAAAATTCACTAAATTCACTTTCTTCGCTCCATTCGATAGACTATTATATTCTAAAGAATTCTAGGTTGACTCACGCGCGAGTTTAATCTACCGTTTAAGAGATATTCAAGAAGGAAGACAGAAATTGTTATTTTCTCAATGGCAATTTTTTCCTCATTCGTCTAAGGCCCATACTTACTGGCGGTGCCACTGCCACGGTGTCACTGCCCTGTTTACGCAACTTCAATTAATCACGGTTAAAATAATGGAAAAGCAAAGTTGCATAGTATACTGGCGGTGCTACCGCCTTGGCAGTCTGCGTTGCTACGGCGCTAGGCGGTGGCACCGCATCTGGACGCGTTACCACCGCCACAGTAGCACCGCTTGCAAAGTATACTGGGCAGTTTCACCGCGGCAATCAAAGTATAAGCACATACACAGACCAGTTTAAAGTAGAAGATATCCCAATACAGCTAATATTTTAAAAAATATGTAGCTATATCTTTTTTATATATAATTCTTAATATAAATTTTTATTTACATAATTTTCTATATACATTATTATTGTTATTATTACATTATTTACATTAATTTTTATATAGCTACGTTTTTTTTACATACTTTTTTTGAATTATATACACATCTTTTCTTTTACTATTTATTCCTCATTAATTTTAACGGGAGAAGTACACTGGTTTTAAATATCTAGCGACTGTTGGTACGTTAACGTAGTATCAATCATTCCTACTACATCTCGCTATTGCATTATTCCTGATATTATTATTAGGTATATTTTAAGGTATCTCCTAATGCGAAAATTATATTTTTGTAAATATTCATATTCCTTCACGGTTTTAATATATTTATGATTAATCTCATATAATTCATTAATCTATAAATTGAACATGTTCGGTTCGATCACAGTTCACGCCAAAAACCAAATAGGTATTCAGCTGCTCTAAAAGTTAGCTTTTTATAAAAAGTTAGCTTTTATGAAAGCTTAAAGTAACACGCGATGGAAACTGATACCCTCGAAAGGATATCAAAATAATTTAATGTGACGGACAGACAGACACAAAATATCAAGGCTCATAAACTGTACAAGTTAAACGAATTGAATTTTTTCCAGTTGGACGATACCTATGGCACTTTTTGAAAAGGAGTTCAAAAACCATCCATTTTTCGAAACTGGTTTCGCACTCAGAATTCTTTTAAATTTAATAATCTAGCAGATGATACAAAACTATAATAATATAAATGTGTTTCTGCAGAAAAATGGATAAAAAACTAAAGACCATTCACTCCGGTGATTAGTGTGACACAGTGTATGGAAAGTACTTTCGTCTTCAATATCTCTTAAACTATAAATTAAACCACAGTGGTGTACTAGCCAGAACTCTTTTAAATTTAATAATCTATCGAATGGTATAAAAATATTTGAATATTATTATTTTTTCGCTTGTTAATGGATTGTTAACACCCTTTGCGTAATATGATGGGGCACTGGTTAACATTTTCATCAGCTTTGATTACTGTTCTTAGAACACACATAATATTGCAATAATAAAATAGGAAATAAACAATATAACTGGTCGATTAACACTGCAATGCTATAACAATTGTAACCGAATGAGTTATTATTTATTTTTTAATAAAATAAAATAAATAATTTCAGAGATGATTTAGAAGACCAAACTTAACCTCTGTTAAATTATGACTAGGTTCTCTGAAATTGAAAACGTATATTTTGTTCAAATATTTAATAACTTGGTAATAACTAATTTCATATCAATATGGGATAATTATTTTGCTAACGCTTTCAAAAAAAAGTATTAATTAACATTCAAAATTGTCTGAAGACTTTGTGGATGCAGTTCATAGTAACACTTTGAAGTTGTCGTACTATTTCTATTCGTCTAACCCACAGTTTGTCTAACCTGTTATAGTCTATGAACCTTGCCAACCATTTACTGAAGTACTATCAGAATAACTTGGTGTGACGGACAGATAGACACAAACCATTTATTGAACTGATTATCAGAATAATTTGGTGTGACGGACAGACAGACACAAATCATTTATTGAAATGATTATCAGAACAATTTGGTGTGACGGACAGACAGACGTTTATCCATTTAGTGAAATTTTATTAGAATAATTTGGTAGGACTGACAGACAGACATCAACAATATATGATCGATATTGTTGAACTGTCCGATAATTCGCTATTTATTCGATTTAGCTCAAACTATTTTATCAGTTGGAAAATGTGGAACTGTCCAATAACTCGGAACATACCCTATACCTTCAAATATAAAGGAGTTCAATTTCTATGGGCAGATTTATGGCAGTAACTACAGAGGCCTTCCGTCAAAGCAGTTACAATGACTGAATGTTGATGACCCTTTTTTTGGTCAAAATTGACGCAAAAACGTTTCTATTGCTTACAAGCCACGAAGCTGACGTAGAGTCACAGTACGTTGTGTCGTAGGGTTACGTAGCCTGTCGTAACGTCACTGTACGTCGCGTTGTAGTGTGACTTTTTCTACTGACGATCATATTGTATATCACACCCTGTACATTGTGTACAATAATATTAAGTATTAATTGTGTAATGTTTTTCATTGTAATGAACCGCAGTCTCTCGCACTAGTTTACACGTACGAACAGTGAGGTTAGGTTAGTTCATTTGTTAGTTAACTGATAACACAGTACACTAGACCAGTGTCGAGATAGCAGTTAGACATGCCTTCTCCCTTCCTTGAACCAAGACAGTGATTAGATATACCTTTGTTGGTGAGTTATTAGATCTTTAAACACAAAGATTTACGTTTGGGATAATTTATTTATATCTTAGGGGGTATTTTTTTGATTTACTAGACAAATTAAAATGTTCCATGAACATATATACTCATATTACATCATGTGCCGAACGTTCTGCTCGTTATTTCACCATGTGGGATATGTTCTTATGCGTTCAACTAATCTTTTATTTCGACATAAAGCCTAATATCTAAACATTTACCTACTTTTATTGATAAATGTTTGATATCATGAATCTCTCTTAGAAAATTATTTTGTACGTAGTATTCCACATGGGTAATGCAGAAAATTGTCGCTACAACAGCCCCCCATGACGCTGTCAGTTACAAATCGTGGCGAATAAATCACTTGGCTCATTCGTTATGTCTGTAAATTCTCATCTATATTCATAGTGATATAATACGATAGTATAGCGAGTTTCATTAGAAATAATGAAGTATTTTAAAAGTATTCACGGTATTTATTCTCAAAATTCACTCTCTTAAATAGATAAGTGTCAGCAACAAAACATTTCATAGAAAACTTCTGGTACCGTAGAAAATGTATCTATTTTTCAAGGTGAAACTGATTTAAAATTTATATTAAAGTTAATTAATATATACCTATATTATACCATTGTGAGAAGCTACATGATATATTGAAAATATATTTATGTATATGTATTAGTATATATACCTGTATATAGTAGTAATAGTATATGTAGGAATCAATTAATATTTCTTACTGGATTGCTTGCACACTTTAGTAATTCCATTATTAATTATTCCTCATTTAATGTAGTTTGTTGTATCCGATAGTTTGTTGTACTGCACACTTCAAGATATTTTCCTCATTTAGTCAGTCTATTAAAGTAAATAACGTTTACCACCAATTCAGTCATTATTTGTTTGGAATTTGGAAATATGTTTTTCGCATGAGAACATATATTGTAAATAAATTGAAACTGAGATTTACATACCTAGTTTACATACAATTTGCTGAAAATGAACAAATGGAAATAAATATTTTACATTACTTGAACTGTGATCACTGATGTAGATGCGAAGGGTAAGATCCGAGTTATCGGACAGTTACACATTTTCGATCACATAATTTTAATGTAACTCGTTATTTTATAGGTATCCATGATACCTACAGGTATCATGGATACCTATACAAAACGATTGGAACTGTTAAATTATTTAATAATTATTTGCTGCTCGAAAATATGGAACTGTCCGAAAACTCAGCTTACTTGTACTATATGAAACTTAATGAAGTCTTAATTAAATAAATGAAAGTAAATAAATTAATGAAGTCTTAATTAAATAAATGAAAGTAAATAAATTAATGAAGTCTTAATTAAATAAATGAAAGTAAATAAATTAATGAAGTCTTAATTAAATAAATGAAAGTAAATAAATTAATGAAGTCTTAATTAAATAAATGAAAGTAAATAAATTAATGAAGTCTTAATTAAATAAATGAAAGTAAATAAATTAATGAAGTCTTAATTAAATAAATGAAAGTAAATAAATTAATGAAGTCTTAATTAAATAAATGAAAGTAAATAAATTAATGAAGTCTTAATTAAATAAATGAAAGTAAATAAATTAATGAAGTCTTAATTAAATATATGAAAGTAAATAAATTAATGAAGTCTTAATTAAATAAATGAAAGTAAATAAATTAATGAAGTCTTAATTAAATATATGAAAGTAAATAAATTAATGAAGTCTTAATTAAATATATGAAAGTAAATAAATTAATGAAGTCTTAATTAAATATATGAAAGTAAATAAATTAATGAAGTCTTAATTAAATATATGAAAGTAAATAAATTAATGAAGTCTTAATTAAATAAATGAAAGTAAATAAATTAATGAAGTCTTAATTAAATAAATGAAAGTAAATAAATTAATGAAGTCTTAATTAAATAAATGAATAAAATATTGAGAGTTAATTACGAAAGAGCTAGGTTATATTTTAATTTTGAAAATGAAGTAGGTAATATTATTATTTACATTTTTATTGGAAATATTCCACTACAATTACTATTGTTTTGTCGTATAACTAGGCAATTATTTATTCGTAATTATTGGTATTTATTGAATGGTAATTATTTATTCGTAATTATTGGTATTTAATGAATGGTAATTATTGGTATTTAATGAATGGTAATTATTGGTATTTATTGAATGGTAATTATTTATTCGTAATTATTGGTATTTATTGAATGGTAATTATTTATTCGTAATTATTGGTATTTATTGAATGGTAATTATTTATTCGTAATTATTGGTATTTAATGAATGGTAATTATTGGTATTTAATGAATGGTAATTATTGGTATTTATTGAATGGTAATTATTTATTCGTAATTATTGGTATTTATTGAATGGTAATTATTTATTCGTAATTATTGGTATTTATTGAATGGTAATTATTTATTCGTAATTATTGGCATTTATTAATGGTAATTATTGGTATTTAACGAATGGTAATTATTGGTATTTATTTAATGGTAATTATTGGTATTTATTTAATGGTAATTATTGGTATTTAAATGGTAATTATTGGTATTTAACGAATGGTAATTATTGGTATTTAATTAATGGTAATTTTTGGTATTCAATTAATGGTAATTTTTGGTATTTAAATGGTAATTTTTGGTATTTAAATGGTAATTTTTGGTATTTAAATGGTAATTATTGGTATTTAACGAATGGTAATTATTGGTATTTATTTAATGGTAATTATTGGTATTTATTTAATGGTAATTGTTGGTATTTATTGAATGGTAATTGTTGGTATTTATTGAATGGTAATTGTTGGTATTTATTGAATGGTAATTGTTGGTATTTATTGAATGGTAATTGTTGGTATTTATTGAATGGTAATTATTGGTATTTATTGAATGGTAATTATTGGTATTTATTGAATGGTAATTATTGGTATTTATTTAATGGTAATTATTGGTATTTATTGAGTGGTAATTATTGGTATTTAATGAATGGTAATTATTGGTATTTAATGAATGGTAATTATTGGTATTTAACGAATGGTAATCATTGGTATTTATTTAATGGTAATTATTGGTATTTATTTAATGGTCTCAATTTAATTGGTATTTATTTAATGGTCTCAATTTAATTGGTATTTAATGAATGGTAATTATTGGTATTTATTTAATGGTAATTATTGGTATTTATTTAATGGTAATTGTTGGTATTTATTGAATGGTAATTATTGGTATTTATTGAATGGTAATTATTGGTATTTAATTAATGGTAATTTTTGGTATTCAATTAATGGTAATTTTTGGTATTTAAATGGTAATTTTTGGTATTTAAATGGTAATTTTTGGTATTTAAATGGTAAATTTTGGTATTTAAATGGTAATTATTGGTATTTAACGAATGGTAATTATTGGTATTTATTTAATGGTAATTATTGGTATTTATTTAATGGTAATTGTTGGTATTTATTTAATGGTAATTGTTGGTATTTATTGAATGGTAATTGTTGGTATTTATTGAATGGTAATGATTGGTATTTATTGAATGGTAATTATTGGTATTTATTGAATGGTAATTATTGGTATTTATTTAATGGTAATTATTGGTATTTAATGAATGGTAATTATTGGTATTTAATGAATGGTAATTATTGGTATTTAACGAATGGTAATCATTGGTATTTATTTAATGGTAATTATTGGTATTTATTTAATGGTCTCAATTTAATTGGTATTTATTTAATGGTCTCAATTTAATTGGTATTTAATGAATGGTAATTATTGGTATTTATTTAATGGTAATTATTGGTATTTATTTAATGGTAATTGTTGGTATTTATTGAATGGTAATTGTTGGTATTTATTGAATGGTAATTATTGGTATTTATTGAATGGTAATTATTGGTATTTATTTAATGGTAATTATTGGTATTTATTTAATGGTAATTATTGGTATTTAATGAATGGTAATTATTGGTATTTAATGAATGGTAATTATTGTTATTCATTTAATGGTAATTATTGGTATTTAATGAATGGTAATTATTGGTTTTTATTTAATGGTAATTATTGGTATTTATTGAATGGTAATTATTGGTATTTATTTAATGGTAATTATTCTTTGGTAATTGTTGTATCTACCTACATTACAAAAGTATCTACCAACAGTACAAAAGTATCTACCTACAGTACAAAAGTATCTACCTACAGTACAAAAGTATCTACCTACAGTACAAAAGTATCTAACTACAGTACAAAAGTATCTACCTACAGTACAAAAGTATCTACCTACAGTACAAAAGTATCTACCTACAGTACAAATGTATCGACCTACAGTACAAAAGTATCTACATACAGTACAAATGTATCTAGGGTAAGAATCGCATCACCGACCAAATAACACACCTTCCCCTAATTTCCAGTTTATTTGAAAAACAAGTACTCCCACTACAATGATAGATGTACTCGAGTGTTACCATTGATTTGTACTCTCTTTATTTGCAAACAGGAAGTTTCTAGCTATGTTGGTTTTTGAATTAAACATCATTTTTTGAGATCATGTATTTTTGTAAGTATATCGATTTATCGACCAAGATTCATTTATTAGTTCAATATTTACTGACCATAAAATCTATTAATCGACCAGGCTGTTATGTGAAATGTACGAACAAAAAGTTAATAATACTTGAATTAATATCTACTATAACATTCATTTTAACTATTCATAATGGTTACTATTTAGAAATGCAACGCATTAGGCAAGAATAAGCTGTTTTAAAATTGTAAATTAGACGTTTTTGAATGAAAAATATGATGAAAATAATTTCACTATTCATCATTATTTTTTTAAATCTAGAAATTGAGGTTTCGTAGATTCCTTTAAATTGTATTACACTATTGCTATTTATAAATTAATGAATTCAAAATAATATATATGTATATATTTTTAATTTTTTACCCCCGCAAATTTCCGGAAGGTCATATTCTAATCGGCATTTATTTATTTATCATCTTGTTATTCGCATAACTGAAAAAGTGTTAAACAAAATTGTCTGAAATTTGATGAAACGATTGGTCAAATCAAGGTCAAGGCCATTTATAACTCAATAACTCAAAAAATATTCAACCATATAACATGAAACATGAAATTGCTCGAGAAACAATTGCTCAAATGAACAACTGCTCGAATGAACAATTGCTCGAAAGACAATTGCTCGAATAAACTATTGCTCGAATGAACAATTGCTCGAATGAACAATTGCTCGAATGAACAATTGTTCGAATGAACAATTGGTCGAAAGACAATTACTCGAAAAAGAATTGTTCGAACGAACAATTGGTCGAAAAACAATTGCTCTAATGAACAATTGCTCGAATGAACAATTGCTCGAATGAACAATTGCTCGAACGAACAATTGCTCGAACGAACAATTGCTCGAATGAACAATAATTGCTCGAATGAACAATAATTGCTCGAATGAACAATTGCTCGAAAGACAATTGCTTGAAAAAGAATTGTTCGAACGAACAATTGCTCGAAAAACAATTGCTCTAATGAACAATTGCACTAATGAACAATTGCCCTAATGAACAATTGCCCTAATGAACAATTGCCCTAATGAACAATTGCTCTAATGAACAATTGCCCTAATAAACAATTGCCCTAATGAACAATTGCTAGAATTATCAATCGTTCAAATATATAAAATAAATTAAATACAGTTATTATCTAATACTAATTAGAAACACGGACGACTAGGTGCATCTAATCGTAGAGATTCCACTTCATTATTAACCGACTTTCGGCAATATTTATGTAATTAAAAACTGCTCATATAATCAAATTTTGAATAGTCAATTGCTTATGTAAACGAAGAGGAAAGGTCAACTAGATAAGAGCTACTTAAAAAAAGGAAAATTTAATAAAAACAAGTGGCACGAATACCAGACGTCATGCTAAATGTGTCGGGAACAGTTCCCATAGCCCGAGTTGCTAAAACCTAACCTAGCCCCGAAAACATCTCTTCGGAGCCCAGTAAAGCTATTGATCGACAAAAAAAACACGAAAATTATTGTACCCAAAATTGATGTAGTATTCCTGTTCAATAAAGATAAGAGAACCAGGAAGATAATTATTTAAAAGCAGTATTAATATTGATAGTAATTAGCGATTAAAAATATGAAATGCCGTTATTATAAATTACTAATTAGTTGCCAGGACGATTAGGTGCAGCTAATATTGAAGTGATCCAACTTGATGATTAACTGTCTTTTATTAATTTGGACACTGAGCAATTTGATCATTCGAGCAATTGATTATTCGAGCAATTGATTATTTGAGCAATTGATTATTCGAGCAATTGTTCGTTCGAGCAATGGGTTTTCGAGCAATTGTTCATTCGAGCAATTTACCTAGAAAGGTGGGATAGATTTAAACCAAATTTATGATAAATAATTTAGGTATAAATTGATTTTCAATCTATCCCACCTGCACGAAAATAATGTTTGTAAAAGTTACAACCAAAACACCTTAACTGAAAGTTAGGTATATCCGCTTGCGAATGAAACAATCAATGGCTGGTTAATATTTCCTATCATCTATACAAGATGTTTTCATTTTGTTCGTTAGGCTTTTTGTTCGTTAGGCCTTTTGTCCGTTAAGCATTTGTCCGTTAAGCATTTGTTCGTTAGGCATGTTGTTCGTTAGGCATGCTGTACGTTAGGCCTTTTGTTAGTTAGGCCTTTTGTTCGTTAAGCATTTGTCCGTTAGGCATGTTGTTAGTTAGGCATGTTGTTCGTTAGGCATGTTGTTCGTTAGGCCTTTTGTCAGTTAGGCATTTTGTTCGTTAAGCATTTTGTTCGTTAAGCATTTTGTTCGTTAAGCATTTTGTCCATCAGGCATTTTGTCTGTCAGGCATTTTGTCTGTCAGGCATTTTGTTTGTTAGGCATTTTGTTTGTTAGGCATTTGTCCGTTAGGCATTTTTTCCCTTATGCATTTTGTCCGTTAGGCATTTTGTCCGTTAGGCATTTTGTCCGTTAGGCATTTTTTCCCTTAGGCATTTTGTCCGTTAGGCATTTTGTCCGTTAGGCATTTTTTCCCTTAGGCATTTTGTCAGTTGGGTATTTTGTCCGTTAGGCATTTTTTCCCTTAGGCATTTTGTCAGTTAGGTATTTTGTCCGTTAGTCATTTTGTCCGTTAGGCATTTTGTCCGTTAGGCATTTTATATGTAAGAGTTTTGTCCGTTGGGCGTTTTGTTCGTTTGGATTTTGTGTTTTTGGCATAGTACCCAATAGTACGAAATAATGCGATGAAGAAACAGATTGTATGCTTGATAGATTTATTATACAAACAAACGGTAGATAATGATAATTTTATGGAGATCTGAAAATATACAGATTCTTCAAATTTACAAAAGAAAATCAAATTAATATCAATCTGCACCATTAAGAAAAAACAAGCCCTGTTAGACTATACTTGATCTGTAGGGCAAGTATGGTCCGTACTTCGTTAGATGTCTGTACTTCATAAAGTTTTGAATTATATGACTCATCTGGTTTTAGGTAAATTGCTCGAAAACAATTAATCGAAAGACAATTGCTCGAAAACAATGTCAAAAACAATTGCTCGAATGAAAAATTTCTAGAATGAAAAATTGCTAGAAAGACAATTGCTCGAATGATCAAATTGGTCACAGTGTCCAAATTAATAAAAGTCAGTTAATCATGAAGTTGGATAATTCAATTATCTGCACCTAACCGTCCTAGTTTCTAATTAGTAATTTATAATAACTGTATTTCTATTTTTCATCGCTAATTACTATCAATCAGAATACTGTTTTTAAATTTTAATCTTCCCTGTTTCTTATTTTTATTGAACAGGAATACTGAATCAATTTTGGGTGCAACAATTAATTGTTGTCAGTTAATAGCTTCAGTGGACTCTGACGTGCTGTTCTTGAGACTATAGGTCAGGGTTGTTAGGTTTTAGCAACTCTGCCTATGGGAACTGCCGATAACAGCTGAGGGAGAGGGTTTTCTCGACACATTTAGCATGACCTCTTGTAATTGTGCCATTTTTTAATTTTTCTCTTTTTGCTAGCCATTATCTGGTTAACTTTCCTCTTCTTTTACATTAAGCAATTGATTATTCGAAATTTGAATATTTGAGTAATTGTTAATTAGATAAATTTTATCGAAAATCAGAAAATCATGAAGTGAAATCTCTTCGATTAGCAGCACCCAACCGTCCTTGTTTCTAATTAGTAATTAATAATAACTGTATTTTATTTATTGTATATTATCTGAACGATTGATCATTCGAGCAATTGTCTTTCAAGCAATTGTTCATTCGAGCAATTGTTCATTCGAACAATTTTTTTTCGAGCAATTATTTTTCGAGCAATTGTCTTTCGAGCAATCGTCTTTCGAGCAATTGTCTTTCGAGCAATTGTCTTTCGAGCAATTGTACATTCGATCCATTGTTTTTTGAGAAATTGTTTTCAAGCAATATACCGGATACAGATTCATCTATATTCTGCGGTAAAATTGGACTCTGAATTGAATGAATTTCATGTAGCTAATATCATGAAAAAAAAAATGAATGCCAATAAAATTAAATATATCTGTAATTATTTACTTCAATAAGTTTTATCTGTTGGTATTATTCGAAAGTGAAATTCAAAGTTATGAAAACAATGAACTTCAGTACTCACTCTCTTTGCAATTGTTTGGACCCTGATATATATTTAACCCCGCCTTCGTAGATAAATTACTGATTTGCAGTATCCTTTCATTAATGGATAATGGATATTTCTTTTTCTCTCGTGCAGGTTGAGCTTTTGAGCACAATGGAAGAATATCGGAATATAGTGAGGAATTCAGTTATTACTTTCGAATGCAGCACCCACGTTTATCAGATCACAGAAGAGTGGGGCTTTAAGAAACCCAAAGAAATGAAGATAATTGACCATCTTAGAAAGCAGGAGATTGAAGATAAATGCGGCAGAAATAAGAAAGAAATGTGGGTGAAATGTGGAAAAGATGTGGCAGAAGTCTGGGAGAAAAAGGGCAAAAATGTAGAAATAATGTGGCAGATATGTGCTGAAGAGGAATATAGAAAAGATGTGGTAGAGGAGTTGAAGAACGTACTGAAAAAGAAATGTGTCAAAAAAGTGGAAGAAATGTGTAAGAAACGTGTTGAAGAGAAATATCGAAAAAAATTGGAAGAAGAATTGAAGAAGGTTAGTGGAGAGAAATGTGTCAAAGAAGTGGAAGAAGTGATTAAGAAAGGTGTTGAAGAGGAATATCGAAAAGATTTGGAAGAAGAATTGAAGAACGAAGCTGGAGAGGAAAATGTCAAAAATGTGGAAGAAAAGTGTAAGAAACGTGCTGAAGTGAAATATGGAAAAGATGGGAAAGAATTTTGGCAGAAATGTGTTGGCATGAAATGTGGCAAGAATTTGAAAAGTTGGTTTAAGAAATATAAAGATGCATTGGAAGCAACGGACTTCTCCAGCTTTGATGTAACTACTATGCAAGATCTTCTTCCAGTTCTATGCTACGATAAATTCACACAATCTGGCACAGATGAATATATAAAGAAGCTCGAAGACAAGAAGAGTATAGAATTTTTTTTCAAAACTATCAAAGACTACAGGAATGATGTAATGCATGATTACTCTACAGCTAAATCAGACCCAAAGATTGAAGTGAAAAGAGAATGCATGAGAAATTCCATCAGAG
Source organism: Caprella mutica (assembly GCA_947561585.1). Taxonomy (NCBI): domain Eukaryota; kingdom Metazoa; phylum Arthropoda; class Malacostraca; order Amphipoda; family Caprellidae; genus Caprella; species Caprella mutica. The sequence goes on from CANNZV010002962.1 coordinate 26,483, forward strand.
CTGCTGGTGCTCTCTATGGCAAAGACCAGAGTGAAATCGATGTAAAAATTGCAGAATTGGATGCCAAATTTGACGAGTTAGTGAAGAAAACAAGTAGCTCATATGAAAACGCTATTCAGTACTTCACAAACAAAATAGAAAGGGAATGTCCATCCATTATGTTGGAAAAGTATTCCTCATCATTTACCGTCCCTTCACCGGGAGGTTCTGGGAAGATAGACACTTCACAGATCTTTGAGGCGTTAAATATTTCAGTCGCTGTTGAAAAAAATGACAAGACAAAAATGGTTAAAGAGGCTGCAAATAAAGTTGAAGATGACTTGAAAAAGAACAAAATTGTCATCAACTCAAGAGATATATGTCAACATGTCTCTAATAAATTTGTAGTAATTACAGGAGTTCAAGGCTCTGGAAAAACTACGTTAATGAGGAACCTATTCCAAAATATTTTGGAAAATTCAATTAATGGAAGTGAGACGATTTACAAAGGCAGTGGTAAATTTAGAGTACCTATCTACCTAGAATGCCGAGATGAGCAACAGAAAAATCTTCGTGATTTCTTGAAAGAAAGCATGAAAGATATCCATTACCCGAAAGATATCATTTATGACGCCTTTAAAAAAGGGAATGGACTTGTCTTCCTAATTGATGGTTATGATGAAGCCAATGGTGACATCAGAAAACTGATTTATGAAATCATATCTTTCTGCAGAGACTATAACGCCACATGCATTGTTTCTGGCAGAGTTGATGCAGGAAATGATTTTATTAACAAACTGGAAGAGATGAATTTGAGCTACAATGCAATGGTCATCGAACCCATTACCGAAAGGAGCGACAAATTGAGCATCTTGAGGAGATATGGTGATGAGATGAGTAATGTTGATTCAAAAGAACTGGTGAAGAGCTTTGAGAATCTGAATATTTCTGTACAGGAAGTATTTTCCTGTCCAGTACTTTTGGCGTTATTCATCTCACTGTTCGTGAATCCCCAAAACTCCTTGTCTCAATTACACAATGAACAAAGTATTTACAAAGCAATAAGAGAAATGTTTTCTGAAAAAATTGCGAAGCAGTTGAAAGAATGTGAATTTGATAATCATGATTTGACAGCTAAATACTTGTTAGAAGTGTTCAGTGACTACAGTCTCAGACTTTTCGGGAAGAAAGAATATTTCTTCGGACAGAAAGAAATTCTAAGCTTGACTGAAGATTGTCTAAAAAAATTAGACAGACCAACGGATATTAAGAGGATATTTTCGTGCATCTTAACCCCAGAGATTTCTTTGAAAACTGGTAAAACGACTTACGCCTTCACACACAGCTCCATTCAGGAATATATGGCACTAGGGCAGATAAAGAAGAATATGAGAGAAAGAAACTTTGAGGTTATGGGTAAGTTTGAGTAAATAATGAGGATAATAAAAAGGTTTTAGTTTTGAGGGATAGGGATATTGAGGGAATTAGGGTACTAGGATCTTGGATGGGACCTGAAGGGGATAGTAGGAAGAGGATTAGGCGGGCAAATGGATTATGGGCTAAGGTTGAGGGGCAAATAAAGAGATCTAGGCTTAATAAGAGGTGGCAAGGTAGGATTTTAGAGGGCTGTGTAGAGAGTGGGTTATTGTTTGATTGCAGTGTTAGGATTTGGTGGAGGAAGGATATTAAGAAGTTACAGAATTTGATAGATAGGAAGTATAGGTATGTTTGGAGTAATATGAATGGGGAGCCATTAGGGCAATTGGAAATGTGGGATGATAGGGCTAGGTTAGGGATTAGATCGATTAGGACTAAGATAGAAGTGAGGATAGGGCATGTGATGAGGATGGGGAACGATAGGCAGTAGAATTAGTAGTAAGGAGTTATAGAACTAAGCGGGTTATATGCAATTTTTGCAGGCGGGAGCAGTCAGCGGCCAACCTCGCTTTGCACCAGAGGGGCTGCGGTGGTGGTCGGGAGCCGGAGGAGGGACCGCGCCTCTGACGGGGGCGCCCGGTCAAAAAGAAGAAATAAGAATTCAGAGGAGCTTCCAGGATTAGAGAGTCTGCGGATACAGTTTCTAGCCTGTCTTGGTGTATCCACTTCACTCTCTGGTGTATTTATTTCATACACTAACGTTAGAAAGGAAGTTGAGAGGTGAGTAATCATATGTTAGCTATTATATTGACATTCAATTACTCTCTGTCAATCCCACAATTATTGTAACTAGATATTAAATATAACATTATGTATTTTAACCTTTCAAAATTGTACTTTTTTAGCTTACATATTGATCTCAAATAAAAAAAAAATAATTGTGTGAGAACGTGCAGGAAGGTTTGTATCAATTGGTAACTACAAAGCAATGAAAACAGACGAAATTCACGACTTCATCTTTTTCAAATTAGATTCTCTGTGTATTTTGTGATATTTTTTTAATCTTTTTGTTCTGTTGAGCAGAAAATTCTAAACCATTTTATTAATCACCCGTATTATCAACATCAATATTTACCTGCTAAATAACTCGACTCTTCTTTACCTGCCAGTGCAAGCGATGTCAAACATTTATAACTGCACTAAGAACAAGTCATGTAATGTTCAAAAATTTATAACTGCACTAAGAACAAGTCATGTATTGTCCAAACATTTATAACTGCACTAAGAGCAATTCATGTAAATTTCATTCTATTCCTGTCTCAAATCTTTTAAATATTTCGTTTTATATTCCCCAGTAATATCAGGTTTTATTGATAAATCTTTGAGAATTTTACACTATTTTGAAAACAGAAAATAGTAAACCACTCGTATTTTATTAACACGGTTTCTTCCATTTTAGTCATAATAATTAATGTAGGTATTCTCTCTATTTTATTCATTTGAAATATTTTGACTACAGTTTTCATGTCCACAAAAGTTTTCAAATATATACATTACACAATGAATAAACATTAATTGATATATCTATCCTAATAATACCTGTAGTGTGTTTATTTATTTATTTGGTGTCCGCTTTTACACGACGGGTATTAAGAATGTAACTATGATGCGTATGGGAATATATTGATTTGATATTTAAATTCCCCTGTTTTTATTCAATTTTTAAATGTATTTTATCTATAAAATAAATTAGACAATGCAGAAAATTTAAGCTAATTTGAATTGAATAAAAGTAACATAATATCGGGTAATAAATTGGTATTGATGATGAACCGTCATTTTTAATGGGAAATTACACTAGTATAATATAAGGCATAAAGATGTGTAAGTGTAATTAATAAATACACATATTCACACTGTGTAAAAACAAACATTCACTTTTAACAGTCGTGTAAATATGGTTAGTATTATCATTGGCATGTCAAGTGACAATAGGCTTTACAATAATGTGTTCATTTTATTATTAACAGGTATGGTAATATCATCAAACTTCTGATGTTGGAATTAGCAGACACTGATGATATACTGGACAAATGCGCCAGAACATTCACTGCAGTGCTCACGAGTTATTTTATACCAATGAGAGGTAGTGAATTCACTCATGTATCTCCTAACTACCTTCTGGAATTAGTTTCCTCTTCAAACTGTGACTCAATCGTCTCAATTGTCTCTGATGTCTTGATAGAGACGAGATTTTATAACTTACTTTACGCTCGTCACATCAAACCCATGACTGAAATACTAAAGAAGAGGAAATCTAGCATTAGAGATATTGGCTTTTATGGTTATGAGTGTTTAACGGACACAGACTGTGGTATCGATCTGGTCCAGTTGATGTCTGTGCTTAAAGATGGGACAATTTGTCTTAAATTCTTCCACAGTCACGACAATTTCCAACCACTGACTGGATTCTACACACAGCTCAACAAAATCAAGTAAGTTCGTTTTACTGTTATTCATGTACATTGTACTTAAATAAATGCATAGAAAGTTCATTGCTTTGTACTCAAATAACTGCATAGAAAGTTCATTGCTTTGTACTCAAATAACTGCATAGAAAGTTCATTGCTTTGTACTCAAATAACTGCATAGAAAGTTCATTGCTTTGTACTCAAATAACTGCATAGAAAGTTCATTGCTTTGTACTTAAATAACTGCATAGAAAGTTCATTGCTTTGTACTCAAATAACTGCATAGAAAGTTCATTGCTTTGTACTCAAATAACTGCATAGAAAGTTCATTGCTTTGTACTCAAATAACTGCATAGAAAGTTCATTGCTTTGTACTCAAATAACTGCATAGAAAGTTCATTGCTTTGTACTAAAATAACTGCATAGAAAGTTCATTGCTTTGTACTTAAATAACTGCATAGAAACTTCATTGCTTTGTACTTAAATAACTGCATAGAAAGTTCATTGCTTTGTACTCAAATAACTGCATAGAAAGTTCATTGCTTTGTACTCAAATAACTGCATCTTAAATATAATATATTATATTAAATATAATAACTGCATCTTTAATACTTAAATAAACTTCGCTGAAAAATATGAACAGGAGACTACCAAAAAATTTTGCAAGAATGTTCTGAAGCGTCCGTCGTTCTGTCTTGATTCAGGCTGGAGGGAGTAATTTTCAACAACTTTTGTATAGGGCCTCAGGAGATGTACCTCATACGATATATAGGACAATAAATGTTTTATAATTTTAAAACTCCATCCTTTCTCTTCAATTAAAGTGATTATTTTGCTTCCAATTTGCAATTTAATTATGACGTTTTTATTAGTAGACAGTGTAGCTATATATATATAGTGTTTTTTTTTTTAGTTCTGAATTGTAAATTAACCCTTTCGAATCTGCTGGGACTTGTCCTCAAATCAGTTGTAGGATTTAAGGAGTTTGTACTGGTCGGGCGAACCGGTTGCTAGACAGTATGAATAGCACCACTGTTCACACTCCCTCAGATCCAACATAAGCAACTTGATCCCTTTAAATTGAAACTATTAATCTCCAATTACTTCTTTACATCAAAAAACAATAACAAACTTTTCACATCAGCTAGTAAATCCCAATTCAATGAACACTTCAGAATCTAGAAGCAGACTAATTCTCTAAAGAAGTAATTCGAGTGCTTAAAATATGAATAGTGATTTAGGATTTTCATGCAGCATCGCCTGCTGAGGAAGAGTTGAGATTCAGCAGAATAAATATACACATCCAATTTATTACGCCACTACAATATTATTAAATTAGATGATATTAATAAATAGAAAATCAAATACACAAAATGTATATTGAATTTCACTGTTAAATCACTTATCCATTTTTTTTATTCATTATTCTATTGATTTCTATTGTTAATTACAGCAAGCGTATGGTAGATTATTTCAAAGGTTGTGTGGCGTCAAGTGGAGATCTCACCAGTTTGGTGAGAGTTTGGAAAGGTGGTACGGGTATTTCTCTGCACTTCAGCTCTGTGTCTGTGTCTGCCTGTGACATCAGCTTTGCAATCTTAGAGGAATTTGAAGAACCTTTATGTGAGTGAATTAACATCTATCTGGTAATATTCATAATTATAACTCTAGATATAGTTCATTAATGAGTATCCGGTATCCGGTAAATTCATCGCCGTAAATTCATTTCTGTAAACTCATCGCGTGGTAAATTCATCGCGTGGTAAATTCATCGCATGGTAAATTCATCGCGTGGTAAATTCATCGCGTGGTAAATTCATCGGCCCAGTTGCGAAATACGACTCCCTCCAATTGATAATAAGGGTTTTTGTGTGTTTTTAATGATGGCTGTCATGAAATACGACACCTTCCAAATATAAAAATTATGTACGACTCCTCAATCTTAACATGTGATATTTTGGTGATTGGAAAGAGATGGCTGTCACGAAACACGACTCCTCATGTTATACGAAACGTAAGACCAACTGTTTATACCATTCAATTTAAGTAAAATTTATTAAACCTTATAATACAATGAAATATCTTTTATAAAACTATATAATACAATTATATATCCTTCGTCAAATTTTTGAAGCAATCACATAAATAAGTTGGTATATTTTGCCGTAACTATGATACAAAGATGTATTATATTTATTCTAATTATTATTGAATTCAAATGATTTCATTACTAATACTTGAATGAAATTTAAGAGGAGTCGGATTGTTTTAACATTCTATCTCTACAGCTGTCATGAAAAGCGACTCCCCTGAATTTCTCCCCGTATGAATACTGAAGAGATACGATTTATTTGCCATGTGAGGAGTCGGATCGAATTTTTGTATTCCAAGGGAGTCGTGTTTCGCAACTGGGCCAATTAAAATTAAATTGATAAACTTAAATAAACTCTTTGCAAATAATTGCTCCGATCTTACTTTATTTTTCGCTGGATTAGGGTAACTTGTTTGTACGATTCTGTGCTGTTAGTTTATTTTAAATGATTGAATCTTTAGTAATAGAATGTCACATAATTTTTACATATTTCTCAAATTACGTATTTGTGTAGCTACTCATAATTTAAACAACATAACTATGTATAAATGCTACACCTCTTTGAAAATATGATCAGAAGCATAATTGCCTCAGTAAATGGGAATCTGGTTTTTCTAATTATTTAAGAGTTATTGCTTACAATTTATATTTTTAAAAGTAATTTAGATATATTTTTTTAGGCAACATTCATTAAATGATAAGTGGCATTTTGTTTCTTCGGATTTTATTGATAATTTTTCTATTTGTCTAAGTAGGTGTTTAGTTTCATCATTGCTTATCTTAATTATTATTTTCGATATCCAGGTAATTATTACTTCTTCTGTTTGAATCATCTTTATTCGTAAACATGGTGCGATATTTCGCTAAAAACTTTTAGCACCATCAGGCAGTTTATTTAGTCTGCGAGTGACAAAAGACCTAAATTAGTTTATTTATTAACGCAAGATAGAATAACAAAATATACAAACAGACATTCAATAATTAATTTGACCATCATTAAAACACTAAATAACACAAAACAAGAAGAATATTACACAGGGACATACCTTACTAGACAGATAAGTCCTTACCTTATCAAGTATATCAATCGAAATAAAAAATTTAAGCATATTTTTAGAAAATATAAAACCTATTTCAAAGATAATATTGTCACTACCATATGTAATAATAAAGTAACACTTCTTCATTGTGTCCTCTGTCCAATTTTTTCTGGGCTCAATTGTTTTGGGGACCAATTGTTGTGGGCCCAATAATTGTAGGTGCACCATATTATTTGTAACGTTACAATGTCTTTTTAAAAAATCTTCTTTTATTTACCTCTCTATTATTTGTATTATCTACCTTCCTGTTATATGTCACCGATGATTTACCACGCGTTGAATTTACCATGTGATGAATTTACCATGCGATGAATTTACCGTGATGGATTTACACTGATCCGTGCATCTTAAATTCCATTATTAATGTCTTGTTTACGAAGATTTTCAGTTATTTTGAAAACATTATGAAGGTAACATAAAATTATTTATGATATTATGTTAAAATATTTTATATGAGAATTAATTACGTAATAATTAATTATGTAATAATTAATTACGTAATAATTAGTTATGTAAAATTTAAGTTATTATAAGTTGTAAATTGAAATATTAATTCTAAAATGTAAAATTTATGTGAATTTTACACTTTCAACATACATGAACAAAGTAGGTAGATAGGCTTGGTGTACCTACACTACATAACTAACTCAGTGAATAAGGTAAGTTAGTCCATGCTCTCACAAGGATTCTTACCTGAGGTAAATCTACCAACCCGAGTAACCGAAAGTACCACAAAATGCTTAGACCACATTTGGTATAATAGACATAATATATATCTCCTTCATGTTCTTTTATTGCAGATATCTCTGACCACTCTCCAGTATTTTGTTTATTTAATATTATTATTGATAAGGCTCCAATTAGGAAATTTATTAGACATCATTGATTAGGAACGTGCAAACTCTGTTTACTCTTTACGACCTGTATTAATTTTTGAAAAGCTAAAATTTTATGAACTACTTCTAATGTGTCTAGTTAGTAATGAATTGCTAATAGATTTACTAATTTAAATTAGTTTTTAAATTTCATGATTTTTTCTTAAACATATGACGCGATAGTAACATTTGTTACTAGGCTCCACGCATTCAATTTATCGCAGTATTGTCCTTTATTTTTTATGTGACTAGTTCGTCACACACGGTCGTAGAGTTCATTATCTACATATAATGACTATGGATTATTTTTCTCATTTTCTCTCACATTAGTCAGTGTAAAGATTCAAAAATTGAACTTAGAAAATTGATGTGTGATCATGCTTATGTATGATTATCTTGATTATCTTTTAATTAGCTGTATTGTTTTTAATAGAAATCCTACAATAAATAAACTGCCCAATAATCCCCTATTTTAGGGTAGGCTACCTGGACGGACATCAGAATTTATTTATTTAAGTAGGTAGGCTAAGTGTTAACTAACTCACTAAATGTAGGTAGGATTTGTGTGATTATTTTTGTAAAACTCCTGTATTACTTAATGATATTGTTTGAATGTATTTATTACTCTTTTTATTACTGGTTGTTAGTGATTACTAACTCATTTTACATTGCAGGGCTGACTGTCAGATACCCGAAGGATATTCCAAGCACAGGTAGTAACCCCGTTGCAGAGAATACCAGCTTGGTCATAATAGACATACCTGATGATGGCAAAAAGAGAGTCCACAGGTTACTTAAGTATCTATCTCCTAAATCAAATAAGTAAGTGATGCTATTATATTGTAATCATTAGTATAATGTAAATATTAGTATATTGTAGATATTTGTATATTGTAACTATTAGTTTGTCCCCCTCGAGCCATCCATATTTTCGTTGTGAGGGGGCTTGTGTGAGCTAATGATGCTAGAGACGTAGAGACTATACTAACTGGGGTCTCGACCCACAGGTAGATCCAATCATTCTAGGTTGACTCTGCCTTAGGCTCCAGACTGAGAGATGGTGTAGATGGACCCTTTGATGAAATTTATACGGCTCAGCTATGAAGAGAATAGCTAGGGAAGGAGACCCCATTAATAAACACCACTATCTGTAGGAAATGAATAGTAACTATGAAAAAGTCAACTAATAAAATAAATGCTAACGACAATAGCGGGACCCCCACTGCAGATTGTAGAGAGTGTCGCTCCCGGTCAGCTCCCCATTGCTCAGGTGGGATCTGTTCGTGACTCTGCTATACTGAACCAGTGCGTGGTGGAGACCAGGCCAGCCCTGTACTTGTGGGACTATAGAATACAACTGACATTAAAGGTTTCAGTGGGGACCAGGTTTCATTGGAGCAGCGATATTAACCAACCCCTAACTCTCAACACTAACTTGCAAGCAGTAGCTGCTTAAGTGAATATTGACAAAATATTCACTATCTGTTCCTTCTACCTATCCCATATTCCTTGTACCAAACAAGATTTAACATTTTGAAAAACATTAACCAACTACAACCGCTCTTTCTCCTCTTGGGAGACTTCAATGCTAAAAGCCTCATTTAGAGTGGAAACACCGCCGATGTACGTGGAAAAATAATTGAAGAGTGTCAATCAACGCTGACGGATCCCCAACTCATGACCATATTTAGATAGATACCTGCTCTACCATTGATCTATCCATATACGCTCTTCTGATTGTGCTCAGTAAATGCTTCACGATATAGAAATGACCATTTCCCTATCCATTTAACACCTATAATAATGATAATAATGATAATAACCGTATACCATATACTGAACCTCTTAGATATAATTTAAAAAGCTGACTGGAAATTATTTGAAAATCATATTACAACTGAAAAAAGAAATGAAGATTTTGATGATATAGATTAACTGACAGAATACATAACCGAAACTTATCATCAACTCTGAAAACTTGGCAATTCCTTCCAAATAAATGGGTTGGCTTCAATACTGAAGAGTTTCTTGCTAAAAAAAGCTATTTCATACCTTGTTGTGTCAGCTTTATGCTCTCTGAGAAGGACCATTGTTTTCCCAAGTCTCTTTCGCTTTCGAAGAAGTGTGAGGACTTAGTGTTTGTAGGAAACCAACTGAAGATCCTTCGTGATGATGGCTCTCATTTAAGTCTGGATCATATTCATCTATTTAGCTATATTTTGAATTATTTTAAGTATTTCTTCGAGTGTTCAACATTGCACAAACATTTTTTGCCATTTCCTTTATTCGAACAAGTACCCCCACTCCTAGGACGATCCTCCAAAGTGACAAGGTCGACGAAGCTACTATTCACAACATAGTGCAAGGTCGATTTGCAACTTTTCGAAGCATAATGATATCAGAGTTGGTTTTCCCTGTACGATGGTTTAACCCTGTTTGGTCGTTATAGACCTAATACTTTCGATAATATTGCCTAATATAATATTAGGCATTAAAAACAGTTTGATGGCCTTAAAATAAATTTCTGTAGTGCGCAATATTCGCCCCGCCATGCAAAATATGGTGGGGCGAATAGTTGCGCACGAAAAAACTCCGCTAACTAAAAAGTTAGAAACTCTAGAATCTTGTAATTTTAACTGAGGCAACTTAAGTCAATGATCATCATGCACTAAACACTTCAGATCATTAACTGTGATAGAAATATTTTTATGACAAATTTATTTTCTTGGGTAATTCGGTAAAATGAATTTTCAACAAGGTACTTTTCATATGGTCTTAAATGTTTTTTTTTTTCATCTATGAATAAATGCCTGTAAGCTGTTTGAATTTTACACGGTGTTACTGCATATTTGAGCCGGTCTATTACTATATTTGTTATTGGGCTAGCACGTTCATAGCCATTTTAACATGTGGTGCGCAAGATTCGCCCCGTGTGCTGCTGCGCGAGTATTCGCCCCTCCCGACCCTATAATGTATTAATCACAAAATTTCATATCTAAGTTAATTCCTATCGCCACTACTATCACTAAATGTTATAACATTCCTCTAATTACTTCATTTTTTCAGATTTACGGGAATAGAATTGGATAACTGTCTCCTGGCAGACACTGACATCGATGAGCTGGTGAAGGATTTAAAGAAAGATAAAATAAGAACACTAATGAAATGGAGTAATGTACCTGAAGTGAACGTGAAGAGGTAAGTGAGTGAGTGAGTGAGTGTGAGACTGGTGAGTGAGTGTGAGGCTGGTGAGTGAGTGTGAGACTGGTGAGTGAGTGTGAGGCTGGTGAGCGAGTGTGAGGCTGGTGAGTGAGTATGAGGCTATGAGTGAGTGTGAGACTGGTGAGTGAGTGTGAGGCTGGTGAGTGAGTGTGAGGCTGATGAGTGAGTGTGAGGCTGGTGAGTGAGTATGAGACTGGTGAGTAAGTATGAGGCTGGTGAGTGAGTGTGAGGCTGGTGAGTAAGTATGAGGCTGGTGAGTGAGTGTGAGACTGGTGAGTGAGTGTGAGGCTGTGAGTGAGTGTGAGACTGGTGAGTGAGTGTGACACTGGTGAGTGAGTGTGAGGCTGATGAGTGAGTGTGAGGCTGGTGAGTGAGTGTGAGGCTGGTGAGTAAGTATGAGGCTGGTGAGTGAGTGTGAGGCTGGTGAGTGAGTGTGAGGCTGGTGAGTAAGTATGAGGCTGGTGAGTGAGTGTGAGGCTGGTGAGTGAGTGTGAGGCTGGTGAGTGAGTGTGAGGCTGCTGAGTGAGTGTGAGGCTGCTGAGTGAGTATGAAGCTGGCGACTGAGTGTGAGGCTGTTGAGTGAGTATGAGGCTGGTGTGTGAGTGTGAGGCTGGTGAGTGAATGTGAGACTGGTGAGTGAGTGTGAGGCTGGTGAGTGAGTGTGAGGCTGGTGAGTGAGTGTGAGGCTGGTGAGTGAGTGTGAGGCTGGTGAGTGAATGTGAGACTGGTGAGTGAGTGTGAGGCTAGTGAGTGAGTGTGAGACTGGTGAGTGAGTATAAAGCTGGCGAGCGAGTGTGAGACTGGTGAATGAGTGTGAGACTGGTGAGTGAGTGTGAGGCTGGTGAGTGAGTGTGAGGCTGGTGAGTGAGTGTGAGGCTGGTGTGTGAGTGTGAGGCTGGTGAGTGAGTTCGAGGCTGGTGAGTAAGTATGAGGCTGGTGAGTGAGTGTGAGGCTGGTGAGTGAGTGTGAGACTGGTGAGTGAGTGTGAGGCTGGTGAGTGAGTGTGAGGCTGGTGAGTGAGTGTGAGGCTGGTGAGTGAGTGTGAGGCTGGTGAGTGAGTGTGAGGCTGGTGAGTGAGTTTGAGACTGGTGAGTGAGTGTGAGGCTGGTGAGTGAGTGTGAGACTGGTGAGTGAGTGTGAGACTGGTGAGTGAGTGTGAGGCTGGTGAGTGAGTGTGAGGCTGGTGAGTGAGTGGAATATTTTATAACTAAAATATTCTCTAACTGGAATATTTTATTTCAAATAATCAATAAAACCTCTTAATTTTATTTTATTAATATTAATAAATCCTCTCAAGAAGTCGCTACTAAATAAAAAGGAACAAACTGAAAGAAAATTATATTTTATATTTACATTTGGGTTAATCTTACATGTTAACTCAATAAATGATAGTTAGCTGTCTCATCTCACTTTTATTTACTTACATGTTAACTCAATAAATGTTAGTTAGCTGTCTCATCTCACTTTTATTTACTTACATGTTAACTCAATAAATGTTAGTTAGCTGTCTCATCTCACTTTTATTTACTTACATGTTAACTCAATAAATCTTAGTTAGCTGTCTCATCTCACTTTTATTTACTTACATGTTAACTCAATAAATGTTAGTTAGCTGTCTCATCTCACTTTTATTTACTTTCATGTTAACCCAATAAATGTTAGTTAGCTGTCTCATCTCACTTTTATTTACTTACATGTTAACTCAAATGTTAGTTAGCTGTCTCATCTCACTTTTATTTACTTACATGTTAACTCACTAAATGATAGTTAGCTGTCTCATCTCACTTTTATTTACTTACATGTTAACTCAATAAATGTTAGTTAGCTGTCTCATCTCACTTTTATTTACTTACATGTTAACTCACTAAATGTTAGTTAGGTGTCTCATCTCACTTTTATTTACTTACAGGGTGCATGAGGACAAATCGAGAGACTTCCAGCTCCATTTGGTGAGTGAATGGAATTAGCAATCATTTCTCTAGGTTGCATCTTAACTGTAATTCTTACAATTTGGTGTGTAGCTGCATGAACTAAATCATTGGAAATACATTATGTGAATATAAATACCACTTGAAGTTAGTAAAAAGTCTTCTTCTTCCCGCAGAAATAGTCAAGTCCATGTCAAGACACAAAAACATCTTGGAATTCATTTTATATAGGTGTACATAGTTTCACAACCGTAGCTTCAATAATAAAAAACTTTTCAAAATCTGGGAACGGTGCCCTTAATCTTAGCAACAGGTTGTTGAATTTACCGTTATTTGTAACGTTGTAAAAGAAAATATATTGGTTATGTGAAATATTTGTGGTAAAAATCCATTGTTATTTTTTTAGTGTGATAATGTTGGTTAATAATTACCATTTGCAAACATGTGATACCACACGTATTGCATCTGGTATTGCCATTGAGTTATATTCAATGTTGATGAATACTGGTATGGACTTATAAGAATTTAAAACGAAATTGAAATTATGATATTTTGTTGATAGTGATTTTAGTTCAGCATATACCCGAAATGTTCCCGTTTTAATAATTGTATAAAAGCCCCCCGGTAATATTTGATGAGCTTTAAATACGGATGGTATGAATTGCATTTCCAGTACTGGACAGTTAGACTCGATAATTTGTTATTATTTAAAGAGGAGTCATGTCGTATAGCGGATCTATTTTTGCCGCAACTAATAATAATGATAATTGAAATAAGTACACTATCCGAATACTGCGGAAGTGTCGGCAAGCTGTAGATTCCATTTGAAGTTTGCAAGATGTTCTCGGGAACGGTCCTTTCAATATGGGTGATTATACGATAATTAATCTACGCTAGGAATGGGAATATTTATGTCCCCCTAACATGGTTTGCTTTTGTATATTTATAAATAATGCCGAAGTGATATACCACAATAATGGTACACTATCAAGCAAATGGAATATATTGCACATACCTGAATACCGAGCCATCTTATTACTTAACATTTAAAATGAGGGCATTTTTCATCGGGTGAGGGGAATATGTTATGAACTATAATTTCAATAAGAATAGCTATACCTATATATTTCAATAACTCTTGAAATAACATTGTTTCTTTCTCAAAAGTATCGAATGATGTTAATTGTTTACTTGGTAGTGCTAACAACACATTGTGCTTTATATTTTGCCCTCTTTTCTATTATCCGCAATAAGTCCATATTTGCCAACCTGTGTATTTTTATATTTGTGCCTATAATAAAATTGAACCGGTCATTACTCGCTTTCATTTCCTGTGTAATTGATAGTCATTAATTAGATCAGTTACTGAATCATGGAAATAAAGAATAAACAATTAGTTCTGAAGGGATAAACAAAATCAAATGTACAGTCATACCCCACACTTGTTATAAGTAGCACATATGACTAATCAAATAAATCAGGAGCATCTCTCGTAATTATTTCTCCTGTTGTAGAAACTAATTGAGGAGTAACGTTTGACAATTTTATCGGTAGTTTTCAGTTAAGCTGTTTTTGCCGTAACTATTACAATTAGTATCATCATGCAGGTGAGATAGGTTGGAAATAATTTCATGATAAATAATTCAAGAATACTATTTGCCATAAAATAATTTTCACTCACTCCCAGCCCTGATGATGATAATGTTTGTAAAAGTTAAGGCAAAAACAGCTTAACTGAAAGTTAGGTATATTCACTCAGCTTGCGAATAAACAAATCAATAGTTGGTTAATATTTCCTTTCACCGGTAATATGTTTTCTGACTAGTTGTAAATGTAAATCAGACGTAAATGAATAAGTTCTAACTGTTTGAATTCTGTTATTTTCTTATATATATATAAAATTTATTATATATATGTTAATTTGTTTCACATGTTTTATTAATTATTTAAAAAGTTAATTCCAAGTTTTTTATAGATACAGTACAGTATAAATTAGTGTATGCTAAGTATGTAAGCAAACTAAAGAGATATGGCTGGGAATCAAATGACCGGGGATCAAATGGTAACCCTAATTAGGTAGTTGCTCACCAAGCAGTCAGCAAGTCGTACGGAGTCGGAAAGTGTCCATGTATATGACCCAAACAGAAGAATGACATGTTGAGAACATGTCTCCTGCACCAAAAAAAAATCAATACTCTGACGAACATTCAAACAAGTAATAGATTGCTCCTTTTTTCTGATATATATCAATAATTTTGTATTTTAAAGTACGTAGACATAGAAAACGAATACCATTTTTGTGTGAATTCTATTTCATGGTAACTTGAGCATACATTATTATTATTATTTAGAATAACAAATTCAGAAATTAGTCTTAATAAATGAAGAAACTTTTAATGGGACCATCTCCCTAAACGTAAAGTCATGTCTCACACTTATTACTATTTGAAATAAGTATAAGTCGAGATTCTAGTGACAAGGCTTCCTGTAATAAAAATTATAAAATAAATTTTAAATGCATGTGAACATTTTGAGAGTAATCTTGCATTGGAATAAAGCTTTGTAGCCTTGAATTAATTAACGGTTCTCATACGTTAACAATTTATATAAATATAATTTTATGCAAATAAAAGCTCGAAAACAATTTTTTAGTGTACCAACACGATGAAGAAATGAGAGTTTATACAAAATCTGACCCTGGTGTACTTACCGCGGAGTACATCATACGGAGTTGTTTAACAAAAGAAGATGAATGCTTAACAATGCTAATGCAAACAAGTTAATATTTGCAATTATATTCATAATGGCCTTTCAACCTTTATTTAGGTACATTGAATTCTATTGAAAATATTGATTATTATTTATTGGTATATTAATATATAAGCTTTACCCACAAAAGTTCATATCATTTCAATGAATTTAATTGCAACCTTTTTAAATTAAAGTGTTATTGTCTCCTATTGAATGGCTTTACAGAGTATATAACATATCACATTATGGGTGATTGGTGCCAATAAAAAGCATTTCAATCAAATGAATATAAAAGGTTTTAAAATCATTATGTGTGTATTTATATTACACCAAATAAATCAGGATTTCAATGTCATCAAACAAGAATTGTTTACATTAATTATTTTACATCGAATAGTAACTTCCATTGATGTTCATTCGAGTAATAGCCATACAGTTAAATCATTCACTTATATGCAGTTGAAATAATTAAAATCAGTTCAGAACAGCCACTGCATTGAACACCGTAAGACACCACTTACTGTCCACAATGTTTATTTATTTACTTTATTCTTTTCTAATACTTGCCAAAATGTACAAAGCTGTGATGATACACTCAGAAGAATCCTGGAGCGACGTGCTGGTTAATCAAGGAAGTCTGAATTTCGACGTTGATTTTGGAAGAGGCTTCACGAATTTGTTCCACGGAGGACCCTCCTGCTCCGCCAGAGAAGACTGTAAGTTGATGTGCTTAGTAGGAGGAGCTGTCAAGTCCTCCTCCACTGTAATATACCCTGAACACTACGAAAGATCCTGGAGTGGACACTACCTATGTTGGACTCGAGTGCCTAGTAAGTTGAAACATAGTTTGAGATGATGAAAATGAATATAGGTATACTTGTTCAAGTGAAAATGATTCTCGATGACAACATTGTCCCAATGTTGTAACACTATGAGGCAATGTTGTAACAATATGAGGCAATTTTGTAATAATATTGAGGCAATCTTGTAACAATATTGAGGCAATGTTATAATAATATTGAGGTAATGTTGTAACAATATTGAGGCAATATTGTAACAATATTGAGGCAATGAGGTAATAATATTGAGGCAATCTTGTGACAATATTGAGGCAATGTTATAATAATATTGAGGTAATGTTGTAACAATATTGAGGCAATGTTGTAACAATATTGAGACAATGTTGTAACAATATTGAGGCATTGTTGTAACAATATTGAGGCATTATTGTAACAATGTTGAGGCAATGCTGTAATAATATTGAGGCAATGTTGTAACAATATTGAGGCAATGTTGTAACAATATTGAGGCAATGTTGTAACAATATTGAGGCAATGTTGTAACAATATTGAGGCAATGTTGTAACAATGTTGAGGCAATGTTGTAACAATATTGGGACAATGTTGCCCAATGAATATAAAAGTTTTATGATAATTATAATATATCTTTTTCTTATATGATGAAAAATTTGAAACTGTCCGATAATTCGGAACATACCACAAATAGCTCATTTTAATGGGTAACCCTGAGAGAAAATTAAGGTAGGAACAATGAAAATTATAGTTTTCTGAAGCCCCACAATAATTTTTTAATGTAATGAACAAATTAAATGCAATTAACACAAGAAAAAAAACCAATTATATAGATATTAAATTGAATAACATTTTTAGGAATCGAACTCCAAATAAAGAATAATCTAATTGGGTAAGTTCTGAGTTATCGGACACTTCGATCATGTGATAGTAAGTATTTTTTGTGTATTTTCCCCACTATCTAAATTAGTGCAGTTACCCTTCACTGATAAAGTGTTCAGTAAATCTTCATGAGGTCTCGGAAATAAACTCTCTCTGACGCACGGTAATGACATTAGAGAATTTTCCTTAAATATTTTTAGGGTTTAAGTACCCCAATTTATATAACTAAATAATGAGTAGGTTTATAATGTTAAAGTGTGAACTTATTAAGACATGTAACAATTAACTTATTTAACCCTTTATCTCCTGACGACATCTGCAGTAGCCGTGTTTGATATTTTAACATGACGGAGATTTCCGTTTTGAGCCGCGTATGTTTTAATGTATTGTTTATTAATGTAAGTTATTCTATACAATGAGTTATTATAGCCAATGAGATGCTTTCTAAATATAAAAATGAATTACAGGAGGGAAGTCGAGGTAAGGCGAAATATGATGACTATTATTGCACAATATTTTAGTTTGTTCGATAGAGTTGATTGTCTGTAAGTAATATTGAGAGGTTGTGCAATAAATGTATTGTGTGATTTTTAAAATCTTGAAAATATATTGTGTAAATGGATATATCCTGACAATTGGTCTTTAGCGATAGTTTTCTAGATGTTGTCTCAGCCACGGATTTCAATCATGTGAGACAGGCAAAAAGAATTCTGTATCTAGTTCTCTCTAAATCCTAGGCTTTCAGATATGCCATTAGCTTTTTTATTTATTTATTTAGCTTCGACACATTGAATAGTGTAGAGTTTTCACCCAAAACATTTTTCAGGGTTACATAGTTCTTCTCGTTGCCTCAGTTCCGAGACACTCTTTCAATATAAGTTTCACAGAGACTACCTCTGCACAACTAGTACCTACTAAGATAGGGTCTTCTTTCTTTACGATGTGTGTTTGGGTCGTCAAGGTAGATCTGATTCTGATGTGGAGCAGAGTTACCTCAATCTTATTGGTTTTTGAGTTGAGGATGGAAGCAAGCCCCTACATCTTCTTTGATATCTCTTAGCTGGTTGTTTACTATGTCTCTACACTCATTGTTCGAATTCTCTGGCAGATTTAACTGAGGGATACATGTCTCTGTATGGTAGCTTCATACTCACAGTTTCTCTCAGCTCTGTTGCTTTGTTTGCAGCCTCGTCGGTCTGCTCATATCCAACAACGCCTGCTTACATGACTGTGAAGCTATCAGATTTCTACTGTCCACCATTCAACTCCAAAAGTCAGTTCTGAATTTCACATACAAATGGGTGTTGAGGGTACTTCTTGAATCCGAACAAACAACAAGGCTATCAAAATTCTCTTCCATGCTAAATTTCAGAGGGTTATGATTTGACGTCAGTTCAGCTGTAAAAGTAAAAGCGTCATTAGGAATTCGGCCCTGAAGAATAGACGTACATACATTACTTCTTTTTTTCTGATTTTGAACAAGCTGTGAAAAATATATCTTCGAAGTGAAGGTAAAAACGCGTTCGAAGATCGTTCTCCAACGCCTCCTTCTTTGGTGTCTCACAGAGATCACGACAGTAAAATATTTCAATCTCTATGGATGATATTGTGTTAGTCTTTAGGCTATAAGATGCATAGTTTGATACGTTTATGTTCAAATTTACTTGCAGTCTTCGGCAACGAGTACCAAAAGGTTACAGTTACCATCGATAGAGCATCTTCTGTCTGGTTCAAGATAACAGTGGTTGCAGGAGACCTAAGATTAGGTACGCTGTATACGAAAATAATTCTGAAGACGTAGTTTATTGCGTATTTTGTATAAAGGGGATTCTCCGGCCTCTGCATGAATATCAATAGGAGAAGATTCGAAGGCACCAATTAAGGGCCGGACGAATTTACTGTATGTAATCTCTTCAATAGGTTGTACGTCAGACGCGTTTTCGTAAAACTTTGATCCATAGTCAATTTTGTTTCTTATCAATGTTCTGTAAAGTCTTAAGAGGGTACATCGGTCTCCACCCCAAGAGAGATACGTTATTGCTTTTAAAGTATTCATCGCTAGGAGACATCTGGACCTAAGGGACTCAAGGTGGTTTTGCCATTTCAGTTCACTGTAAAACGATATTCAAAATATTTTTTCTCAGGGCCAGCATAAGACCGTTCCTTGATATGCAGCAAACGGTTTTGCTTCCCTAAACTACTGTTTAGTTCCTTTTCTACTTTATGTGAGCCTTTTATCTTTTACGACTTGCGGCCAGAGCAATAATTATCGCGCTACACAAATCACTTTCACTTAGCATGCTGACTTCATGTTGGGTCTGTGTTCGCGATTGGGCATCTATCTATCTATCGTCTTCGTACGGTATAATTTAAAGCACAAACAAAAACATTACTAAATAATAATAATCGTCTAGGCGCTAGGGGCCTCATTTTAACAATACTATAGGCTTAGTTCCGAGATATAACCCTGACACACTTTTTCGGTCAAATATATAAGATATGTATATAAATCAACGAGTGAAAACAATTATATATAAAGTTTTACATATAAACACAAATGTTGAAGTTTTTGGTAACTTGTAATACACTCTAGTAACATTTCACTTTTTCCAGGTCGTACCGTTGACAGTTTGAAATTGTCTGACGGACTCTACTACTACTACAGAACCTTTACTACAGAAATTCTAGCTTTCGACCAGTGCAAGAGAGCCTGTCGAAGACTGAGACCTCAGTACCGACTGGCTATCATCAGAGATGAGACTTCAATGGATGCTCTTACCACCGGCTGGTCCACTTTGACGTCTGGTAGGTTACGTACTTCTTAATCTAAAAGATATTGGCAAAATATTCTACACTGTTCGACAGAATTTAGCTTTTTTGAAATAAATGATTTTAACGACTTCTATTTAAAAAATGGTGTCAAGGTTTCAGAACAGCTTTCAAATTCCTTTTTTCTATTATAAAAACTCTGAATTGCAAAGAAATCCGTCTACTATTCTAGAGGATACAAATAATATTCCACCAGGGATGAACTCTTACGGTGAAGAACATTCATGCAATACCTATTGAAAATCGATACAAATACATGAATATTGGTTTTCGAGTCCTATTTATTAACTATTTTATGCTCCAGATGGTGGTCTTTTCGTTGGTTTAATGAGGCACAGTGACGGCTCTTTGAAATGGTACGACAACACACCCTTAGACCCCTCTGTACAAAGCATACAAGATAGCGGCAGAGGGAATGCTTTCATTGTCAGCAAACAAGGTGATAAAGTCTACCTGTTCGACTACGTCTACACTGACAGCAGGTGTTTGTGCCAGGCAGACCTGGATGGAGTACAGAATGGTTTCTAACCGGTACATGGAAAGTGGCCTTATTTTGGGACAGCAATCTGTAGATGTGGCACATCAGCAAAGTTAAGGCTGAGCAAACGTGTACGGGTTAATGAACATTGCTACAGTACCTCTTGTACAGTAAAAGAAAAGCCTATCTCTACTTATTTAGTCACAAAAAGAAACTTTACTGATTGCAATGTTTGTAGATATTTCAAATTTGGTAAGGGTACACAACGACCTATTTGTAAGATTTGAAAATAATAGGAAATAAGAAAACTGTGATTTGAAAAATTAGCGTCATGCGGTAAAAATTTCTTTGATAGAACATCCAGTTAGAATTCAATTATTTAAAGTGGTTTATGCTCAGATGCAAAAAAAAATGTTCTCATAAGTCCAGACTTTGATTTTTTTAATTGTTATTGAGATCCGTAGCCATGGCCACAAATTATTAATTTTGCATCTCTATTTATTTCTTTGGACAGACAGACGGACTGTGTACCTATAGTTTTAATCAATAACTTAATAATAGTTCAGTAACTAGATAATATGATCTCAAAATGTGCTGATAATTTTAATTCTAATTAATTATTACAAAATAAAAGCATCACCTTTCTTAATTTAATTACCTTTTCGTTACGGAAATTTCCTTCTCTGTTTTCTCTCTAAATTCCAAATACAAATTAGTTCTTTCTACCTAGTACATCGTGAAATAATTCCAAGTCAACTGAAAGAGTGTACCAATGGTGTCATTTTAACGTCAGAGTCGCTAGTAGAAGTAAGTATGGACACTGTATCACCTTCTGTGTACCATTGGTGTCATTTTAACGTCAGAGTCAAGAGTAGAATTGAATTTTGAACCAAATAAGAGTAATTGTAATTAATGTAAGAAATAAGCGGACATGTGTCAAACATTCACACAGTGAATGTCATTATGGTTAGACATTTTGAATAGTTTGTACATACGTGTTTGTGTTGTGATTATATTTTAAAATTCAAAATTACTGATATACCGATTACATAAACGTTCACACTTTAACATGATATACTCATTATTTAGTTAATTAATTGGGGTATTAAAACTCTAAAATTATATTAAGTCCTATTCTGACCAATTTTCATATGATGATATGTTGAGCAAAGAGAGTTTAATTTCTGAGACCTGATGAAGATTTACTGAACACTTTATCAGTGAAGGGTAACTGCACTAATTTAAATAGTGGAGAAAATACACAGAAAAAACTCATCCTTAATTAAAATAAAGTAAAAACTGTCTCAAAAATATATCCTTCTCTACTAAAAATAATCGACACCCAAACGGCACAAATAAGTAATAAATTGCACCTTTTTTCTGATATCTATGATACCTGCTACAGCTATCTTGGCTACCAATTAAAATAACGAGTCTCTGATATTTATTATATATCTTTTAATTACATGATCGAAAAGGTGGAATCGTGCAATTACTCGTAACTTATCCTAGTATGTATTTGACGTTTCTTTAATGTACCGGAATTAGGTACCTGTACACTAGTTGCAACACAGTTTTGGTGAAGGAGACATGTCCTCAACATGTTTTGGTGAAGGAGACATGTCCTCAACATGTTTTGGTGAAGGAGACATGTCCTCAACATGTTTTGGTGCAGGAGACATGTTCTCAACAGGTTTTGGTGCAGGAGACATGTTCTCAACAGGTTTTGGTGCAGGAGACATGTTCTCAACAGGTTTTGGTGCAGGAGACATGTTCTCAACAGGTTTTGGTGCAGGAGACATGTTCTCAACATGTTTTGGTGCAGGAGACATGTTCTCAACATGTTTTGGTTCAGCAGACATGTTCTCAACATATTTTGGTGCAGGAGACATGTTCTCAACATGTTTTGGTTCAGCAAATATGTTCTCAACATGTTTGGTTCAGCAAACATGTTCTCAACATGTTTTGGTTCAGCAGACATGTTCTCAACATGTTTGGTTCAGCAGACATGTTCTCAACATGTTTTGGTTCAGCAGACATGTTCTCAACATGTTTTGGTTCAGCAGACATGTTCTCAACATGTTTGGTTCAGCAGACATGTTCTCAACATGTTTTGGTTCAGCAGACATGTTCTCAACATGTTTTGGTTCAGCAGACATGTTCTCAACAATTTGGTGCAGCAAATATGTTCTCATTCTTCTGTTTCCGACTCCGTACGACATGCTGACTGCTTGGTGAGTAACTAACTAGGGTAAATCGTACAGAATCTGCTGTTCAATCTATATTATAATTATATTCAAATGTAGGTATAGGATTATTTTATACATACTTTCCAAGCAAATGGCCAATTTGCACAATCTCGAGAATGCGCTGCTTGTTTTTAAACCCATTTAATGAGACTCTCAACATAAATGGTTGTTATGCAGTTTGTTGTACTTGCTAGTTTGTTGTACTGCATACTTCATGACTATTTATTGACCTGGTGAGGGAGGGAGGAGGGAAGGGGAGGGACTCCGATACCCTATTTATATCTATCACTACTCGATTTCATAATAAATTAAATGAAAGTATTAACTCATTGGGGGGTTAAAGAGGTTCAAGAACGCGCAGCGCATTCAATCGTGCAAATCGGCAAATTGCGCAGAGCACATACAGCCATATCTAGTTTTTCATGGATGAGTGAAGGGTTAAATAATTCGGTAGAGATTTAACACAATTCAATTGTTTAATCTATAATTTGTTCTTTCTTTTTTGACTGTAATTAATAGTACAACAATTTCTCTAGTGCAGTTTTGATATAAATAATATGTGTCAAATATTTCTTTAATATTTTTTATTAAAAAATCATTAAATTTTAATTATAGATCTTCCTTTTTAAAAATCTATATATCTTCTATCTTGAAAATGTAAATAGATCTTTTTTCGATCTAATGTTGTCTTCATCATATTATCTTTATCTTAATCGTCATTTTATTTAAGTAAATTGACTAATTAGTATTTCTTTTACTAACAATTTTTCAATTTACATTTATTCTCTAGTTTACCATCAAAAACTCACTCTTACTTATTTCAGATGGTGATCATAAGTGCGAGAAATAGCTAAGTTACTCCTAAAATATTTCATTTTCTATGAGTTAGAATAAAAGAAAATGGTTTTGAGGGCTCGACTTAGCGTATATTGCTATGTTTGTTACCAGAATCAGATGATGAAAGTTTAAAGTAGTGAATAAATTAAAAGTTTGTTCAATTGTTTCTAATAGTCTCATCTGAATAATGATTTTGATGTTTATCATAGTTACCGTGAAAAAAAAAACCATCACAAAAATGGTATCCTTCTACTATGTCTACGTACTGGAATAACATCGATACGTGCATCACAATTATTTCAGCCATGATAAAAGCGGGGCCTGCATGTATTCAATAAAATGTCAATCAATAATAATTGTCAGTCACAAATCTTTGTCAAGTGTAAACAATATATATAATGTTCTATATTAACATTTATCACTTCTAGAAATATTTCTAATTTGTAATGTATATATTAATATCACTTAAATTAAATGTTCTGAATCTATTCAGGGCCAATTTGGTTGCAGTATAATGTTAACTGAATTTAGCATTTTATTTATGAGACCTAAAAATGAAATTATTTAAACTCTATTTCAATTGGTAGCCATGATACATATACTACATATGTAATTATGTATCATGGCTACCAATTAAAATATTATCAAATTGTAATTTTTCCTTGTATTTATTATCGACAATATGGAATCGTAAGATAACTTATAATTTTCCCTCATAGTTGTTATATTCTAAACGGAGAAATAAAACGAGAGTTGAACTTATTTGATAAATATATACCCAAAATATTTATTTGATAAATTAAATCAAAGTTTCACACACTGCATACCTAAACTCTCTGGAGTTGACCACTTAGTAACCAGACACGCACAGTTGTCGGTAAGTGGGTGTTAATACAGGTCATGGACATATCTGACTTCTAGAAACAACAGATAGACTTATGTTGACCTACGTATGTTTATTAACCTATTATAATCTGTATTGACCTTTGTTGAATATGTTGACCCATGTTGACCTATTTTGACCTATGTTGACCTATTTTGACCTATGTTGACCCATATTGACCTTTATTGACCGAAGTTGATCTATGCTGACCTATTTTGACCCATGTTGACCTATTTTGACCCATGTTGACCTATTTTGACCCTTTATCTTTCATCAAAGATGTTCTCAATTTTCATACTCGGTTTAAGTGACTAAATAAGATCACAATAACGTCAAAAGATCAATCCCCACTTCCCGAGTACTGCAAACCTATAGCTGTCTAACCCTTCCTGTTTTTAGGTAGGGCGCACAGCATTTCGAATAGCATGTATGCCCCGAAATGGGAGGTGTCCCCCGAAGGATCGTACATCGGCGCCACCTACCGATGAGAAAGAGAAACTATAAGCACGCTCTATCGGATAAAAAAGAAGAGAAAAAAAATATAAAAAATATATAAAAAAATATAAAGAAATATGAAAAAATATATAAAAAATATAAAAACATTAACGCAATTATTAGATATAGGGTGAAAGTAAAATTACTAATTGGATGCGAATTAAATACTGCGTGAAAATTTCAATAGGTTATAAGTAAAAAAAAAACATTAAAGGTCCTCTCCAGGCTCCGGGAAAAAAATGAGTTTATTACATAATATTATATAACTAAGGTCTGCGATCATTATTCCGCAAACCGCATACAATTCTGTTCAATAAATATTTTATTATTTGTTTTTAAAGTTTTTTAATACTATGTGAGCAACAATCGAGCGAATCTCCAACCTGACGCTGAGAAAGAAGATTGTACACTCTTTGTTTTGATTTCAAATTCAGATTTTTAAACAAACGAAGCGTTTTTGGAATTCTTTTAAGATATTAATTGTTTCTAAAAGTATATAAACGTTTCTATAATAAGTTTATCCAAATTTAAACCTTTAAACAAATAATAAATAGATTTATTAAACCAAATACTTAGTTGACAATCAAAACAAATGGTGTACATTCTTCGTCTTCAGACTGAAAATTAGAAAGTCGGAAGTAAAGTAGGTTTTGTAGAATTTTGATTATAAAAATCTTTAAAAGCATATAAAATTAATTAATGACAAGAAACATTAGCCTCGTTGATTTAAGCAATAAAAAAATTGTTTTGGAGGGGACCTTTAAAACATATTCATTTTGAAGAAAACAAGAAAAAAAAGTTGTATTATACTTTTTACATGTTCTCTCCACAAAGACTATATTTAAATGATTTTTTTCTTAATTATAACCTACTGAAATTTCAATCCGATATTTAATTGACACCTGATAATTGTTACTTTACTCTAAGTATACTTAGGTACTTGGAGAAATAAAAGGGATAAAATGTTAGAAATATACCTACATATTCCTAATAAAATGATTAAAATATCCTTTGACATTGGATATGCGTATCCTGGATATCTGAAGAAAATATCCCTGCTACCCGAGGAAGGTGATCAAGCTACCTGAAGGACGTATCCTAGATACCAGAAGGAGGTATTTTAGATATCAGAAAGAGGCATCCAGTCTACAGTATCCACTCACCTCCACCAAGTCTCCCCCCACCAAATTAAGGCCCCTCAACCCTCGGACGATTTCCAGACATTGGGGTGCTGTCAGTCCGGCTATTTCTCTGGTACCTGCAAAGAGGGTCAGTTCTCAATTACCGGCAGTGATGCATTGCCGGACAAAAAGATTATCGGGGCAGACTTTTATAATCATAGTTTTAGTTTGAATGAAATGAATAAAGCTGAAAAATTATGTAAATAACTGTTAAAAGAGTAAATAAAGACATATTTATTTCACCAAATTCGATTGATATGCAAGTGTTCATATCCTAGATAGTATAGATCGACACCAACTAGTAAAATGCTATAATAAATTAGTAATACTTCTTCCTTCATTAATCATTGTGTCTGCTGTCACAATTTTTTCCTCTGAGTTCAATCGTCTTGGGGCCTAATTGCCCAGATCCCGATTGTTTTAGGGCCCAATTGTCCTGGGTCCCATATGTCGATGCACCATATTTACCTACCTGTACCACCACATTTACCTACCTGTACCACCACATTTACCTACCTGTACCACCACATTTACCTACCTGTACCACCACATTTACCTACCTGTACCACCACATTTACCTACCTGTACCACCACATATGCTCGGGTCCGCAGCGTCAATATCGAAGGTGATGTACACGGGTCTGTCCGGTCCAATGTCTTTCCTTATTTGCTCCATGAGGGGAACTAGGGACTTGTACCAGAGGTCATCTGATGGGTACACTTTGATGCCCTGGTAAAAAGTAACACAATTGAATAGGGTAAATATATATCAAACAATTGTGAGTAAAGGCTCAAAGAGTCAGATTTGTATAAAGATCCTTTCACCAGATATGAGGTAAAGGAAGGAAAATTCTCACACTCTTAAAACATGTCGATACAAGTTTTAACATTATGATACAAGTTAAAACATGTGGATAAATGTTAAAACATTTTCCAATATGTAACTTCTCACCTGTTCTTTACACCACTCATATTTCCCTGGTAAGTAGGATGAACCCCTCAGTCCTATCTGGTGAAGATGCTCAGGCTCCACCAGCTTTTCCTCCACGGCTCTCCTGAAGGTCGTAGCGTGAGTTTCTCGCGCCCCCCACCAGGTGTCAGACACGTCATCATGTGCATCAACTTGTATCACCGCTAACGGACCGTACTTTTTCTGATGGGTTGGATAAACTTTTTAATCCTATTTTAAAGTTAAAATTCTTAACTTAATATTTAGTAATTTATTATAGCATAGCTTATAGAAATATTTAAAGAAAAAGCAATCGATTTTCCTGCCGACCAACCAGAGAAGTGTTCACCTTAAAAACATTTTCAGTAAAAACGTTTTCGATAGGTTACAAACAGTTTTAAAAATAGAACAGGGAATGGACATCAAGATCAATGTTTAATTTAAAGAATATACTTAACAACGGTTACTAACGGCGAAGGCTCTGAGAATGGGCAGTGTGATGGTGTGGTCACCCCCCAGGGTGAGGGGCACGCAGTCCTCACTGAGGATGTCCTTGAACCCTTCCTCTATCTGCCCCAAAGCCCTGGGAACACTGAAAAAAACTGATATTTAAATGGCTATTCTAATGGTTTCTTTTGTGCTTAGTTTTCAAATCTAGGAAATTTGATACCATTATTTAGGTATGTTTTACTCAGTTGTCTTACTCTCGCCCTTACTCAGTTGATTCACACTTGCCCTTACTCAGTAGTCAGTTGACTTACTCTTGCCCCTACTCAGTTGACTTACTCTTGCCCCTACTCAGTTGACTTACTCTTGCCCCTACTCAGTTGACTTACTCTTGCCCCTACTCAGTTGACTTACTCTTGCCCCTACTCAGTTGACTTACTCTTGCCCCTACTCAGTTGACTTACTCTTGCCCCTACTCAGTTGACTTACTCTTGCCCCTACTCAGTTGACTTACTCTTGCCCCTACTCAGTTGACTTACTCTTGCCCCTACTCAGTTGACTTACTCTTGCCCCTCTACTCAGTTGACTTACTCTTGCCCCTACTCAGTTGACTTACTCATAAAGGCTAAAGGCCAAATCCCCAATATCAGCCACCTGCATACTGTCGAAAGGTGCAGCTCCAGTGGCGGGGTTGTAAGGCCTTAGACCTATGGATTCAGTCCTGAAATGTGAAAACTCAATTAAAGCTCTAGATATATGGAGAATGGGGTCAATAGAAGGTTTACATTATGACATCATCACTGCTAAGCCAATGGGAGGTGATAGCTGCATGGAGAATGGGGGTCATTGAAGGGTTTATATTATGACATCATCACTGCTGAGCCAATGAAAAGTGATAGCTGCATGCAGAATGGGGGTCATTGAAGGGTTTATCCCTTAATGTCAGAATAAAAATTTGAAATGCTTATATTTAGTGGGCTACCTTATTGATCTTGGGCCTAGTCGGCAGCCATTTCTATTGCTGACACCACAGTCAAACGGCACTCCTACGAAACAGGCATCTAAACCTAATGGAAGAAAACAACATTAATATAAAAAAGTTTAGAGTAAAGGTTTTGAATGGAAAAAAAATATTTACGATTTTCAGCTGCCACCAACGTGTTTGAACATGTTCCAGCGAGTTAAAACTTGTTCCAAAGCCACCTACTCACCTTGAGCAGTTTGTTGTAGAGGCAGTCGCATGAAGGAAGCAATTCCAGCAGGCCAAGGGGCTTCACCAGCTGGAAGGGGTTTATTCCTACTATCTTCAGGGGTGTCTCCTTTTCCTGGACCCCCGACTGTACAGGATTTAGGATTGACTTGAGATATACTGAGGTTCCTTGCTTGAATTCTAAACTTTGTTGATAGTCTCCTCGATTTATCAACTTGCTGAACCAATCTACTAAAATTCCTCATTCGAAACATTTTATATTGAGGTGATTCTAGTTTCTTGCGTTATATTCAAAATGGAATATTCTTCTTTTAAATATTTCTTAATAGGTCTTCCTCATACAACCGTCAGATTGTTAATGAAGATATTAGGTACTTTCTTTTCTATTAGATAATCATGTATTAATAATCATCATCACTTAAATGTAATCATGGCATGAATATTTAATTATAAATCACTCGAGCTGTAATTAGAATTAATGGTACGTATTAACTGATCCGTTAACTGAATGCCTAATGTGTGCCATATATAAAAGATACTTTAAAAAAGTATTTATATTAAACAAAATATCATTTAAATTCCATATATTTTGAATTATTAGCATGATGGTTTAACGTCTGCTTTCATCACTCAGTCATATCGCTGACGTCAAAAGGATAATAAATACAAGGGACTGGAAGAAGCAGTCAGGAAGGAAAGTGGCTCTATGATCAAAATCACCTACCATCAGTCGGTAACAAGCTCATGGAAACAGAAAAGCTACTCCGTGAATACAGTCACTTACCAAGGAATGTAACGAAAAGGAACACAAGCACCGGTGACTGCACTCACAGTTGGAAGAGGAAAATGAATAGGTGATAGTAAATGAAGCCTACGAGTCTACCTTACACAAAATCTAAGACCTCGTAGTTGAAGAGCATAACTCTAGCGCTATCCTCTAAAACTGCAAGTAGCGTTAAAAAAGAAAAACCTTTGTAAGAAAAAGCTTAATTACTTTCACCATATGTAACTCTTAAGTAATATCAATACATACATATGTATATACTACACATCAATTACTAGTGGTAATTACATACAAAGTGTATAAGATCCAAGATAATTTACCTAATGGGAAAATGGTAATTAGACTATAATGTAAATCCATTAGTTGGAAAATCAATGAAATGATCACGTTTCCGTTTGGTAATTGAAAAATTATTCTAAATATTATTTTATTATATAATATTCATATTTCTTCAATTATATTGAACTCCTATATCTATAGGGTAATATGATGGTATTCTGTAATTAGCTACTTTATAGGGTAAGTTCTTAATTATCGGTCAGTCCCACATTTTCGGTCATATAAGAAAAAACGATATAATAATTATTATTTCACTAGGAAAGCTTGAGTAAAAACAACCAACCCGGGTGGTTATCAATTAATAATAATAATATGAAAAATTATTATTATATCGTTTTTTCTTATATGACCGAAAATGTGGAACTGACCGATAATTAAGAACTTACCCTAACATGAGTCATAAAATTAAAAAAAAATATTATTATTAGAGGGGTTTAACATAATTTTTTAACCACTCAAAATCAGCACCTATTTAAAAAAATTTAAAAATTTATTCACTCATAAAATTGCTCCATACAGTAGAACACCTCTACTATAGTGACTATAGAGTCCTGAGTAAGAGAACTACCCCGTATAGTGAACAAATTTTCTTCAGTTTGCCATGAATGGACATTAGTTTTTTAAAACAAATTGCAATTTTATGGCAGACTATAGGGAATTTGTTCATTATGCGGGGTAGTTCTCTTACTCAGGACTCTATAGTCACTATAGAAGAGCTCTACTGTACTTCATACAGCATTTGCAGGCTTTGCTTTATTTGGTGCCCACCATAACCATCCTAGTGGTCAAGAAAGTAATATTATTTTAATGAGATTTAATAGAAATAAAACTTTGTCTTGTAGCCTATAGAATTGTCAGATACTTAAGTATGGAATCGTATTCTACATTGATTTAAAGGTACTGTATTTAGATAGATTCAAGCAAAGATATAATTTGAGTTCAATACAAATCGGTGATGAAACAATAATTAATGTGCTCACATTGTTTTTATTAGGGTTTACACTTTTAGTAATGGGCCATAATTCATGTTACTCATTTTGTTTCCATTTTTAACAACAATTAGGTTTGAAATTATGTTTAGCTTTAATTGGGTTCTATAGCCCCTTTATAATAATATTTTTTTATTTCAATTCAAATTGTAAAGGGAGCTTAATGTTCAATAAAACAGTGAAATACAAGGGAAGTAGTAGTCAGAAACTAAAGTGGCTCATTGAAAAAATAAAATAGTATTATAAACAAAAAATTACGGCACACTTATTTATTTTCTATTAGATTATTTACGGGTACCTACATTGCTATGAAAAAAACAAACATTACAAAACATAATAAAAGAAATACGCATATATTAACAATATATTTACATCAAATATAACTAATGACTTCATATAAATGAACATACAACAAACATAATTATTGCTACCTACATATACAGGGTGTTCTGGAAGATGGCTACATTTTGACAAATCTTTTTTAAAATATTGAGGAATTAAAACAGTTTTCAGCATAACTGTTAAGGGCCGTACACACGTAGAGTTTTTAAAGTCTTTCCACCAGATTTTTTGCTAAGCTCCTCCTACTTTTTCCACGAGAATATAAGAAAAAACGATATAATTATTATTTATTTCAGTTGGTATCCATGATACCTACCTGCAGGTATCATGGATACCAACTAAAATAAATAATAGTTATATCGTTTTTCTAATATTCATCTGAAAAAAGTAGGAGGAGCTTAGCAAAAAGTCTGGTGGAAAGATTTAAAAAACCCTACGTGTGTACGGCCCTTTAGTGAGTTGTTACTGTGTTTTTACAGTCGAGTTAGGAAGTTGATTGCACTCCATTTTATTTTGGTGATTCATGCTAGGATGCAACAGACCATAATCTGTAAAATGAAGAAAAATAATTAAAAAAAAAAAGTTTAATATTTAAATAAAATTAGTAGCTAGATAAATAAAGAAATATTGAATAATTAAATATATAAGTATGTAGATCTATTCAGTTTGCAACTGGAACGTAGTTACGTATATTCATAGAGATTCATAGTAAAACTAGCATCCTTATTTTAATTTGGAAGAAAAATCAGCATGGACAACATATATGTTTTTTATTTAACAAATTTTCTATGAATAAAAAACCGATAATAAATTTTGAATAAATAAAAAAATTATAATATATCTAAATAAAAAAATATAATGGATAATTTTTTTTTATAAACAATAGCTACTATTAATAAATAGTCAAATAGACCATTAATCATTTTCTTGATTATTTCAAATAGCTAATCACCGCATTACTCACCATCTCTCCAACCCCGTCCACTTCTGACTCGCTCTCCACAATCTGTCCTGAACTTTCTCGTCATTTGCCTCATCGCTCGTAAACGCTTCCTTCTGATGACTGAAAAAAACAACACAAATAATAACACGTGAATAATAGCTAACTAGTGTAGGTGCATGTCCATTACGAAGAACACACTAAAATAAATACATTAATCCGTTTGTCCGTCACACTAACCTATAATATGCTTGATAAGCATTGTTAGCATGAATATGAATAGCTGCTATATTCTGATATTAGTTCGATAAATGGTTACAGTAGTTAGCTAACTAAATTAAATTTTAATCACTTGAAAATATTGGAGTAAAAGAGAAGTTAGGGATAATAATTATTACATAAATTGAACAACTACCAGTGTCCATCAATTGCTAAATGGTAGCATGGATGCACCTCATTGCTAAATGGTAGCATGGATACACCTCATTGCCTAATGGTAGCATGGATACACCAATCAAAATGGTGACTCAACTCATACATCAGAATTAAATTTCAAGATGGCGCCGAACAACAGCTTAAGCCTTAAAGTACCTAACTTTTAATTATGCAGTATAACATTTAATTATAATAACAATATACCATCCTGTTCTATCCCTTACCTATAGTAAGCCCCCTGAACCGTTGCATTGGGACTGAGGGCTGCGTAGAGGCTGGTCTGGGCCCCCTGGCGGGGTGTTTTCAGAGCTAGCCACAACAAGGGCCGCATGAGGAAGTAAGCAAAGGCGCTGTTGTAGAGGCCCATGTGACGCCCTATACTCGTGTTAACCAGACCGGGGTGAACTGCCGACACGGTGACGTCAGAACCTGTGAGCAGAGGCATTTCAGGTGATTGGGTGGAAGAGAAACAGTGGATTGAAAAACAAGTATGAAAAGCGTCAACAACACAGTAAATGTATTTTGATGGTCATCTTATTATGTCGAAAACTAATTAGTTAAATTTAAATTTTTAGGTCTTTAATTATGAGGTATGACTTTAATTACTAATTAGAAATATGTTAATTGATTGAAATCTTTAATTTCAATTGATCTAATTTACTGCAAGTCCTAAAATCTAGATCAGTAAAAATCGATTTCTGAAGAAAATAATTCAAATTTCTCTAATAAACATGTAAACATAGCTACGCTCTTCTACTTTAAACTAAAATAAAGTAGCTAAATAAAGTAATGATGAAGTTATAGGTGAAATGATACACAGCAACAATCATACCCTGATAATAGAGCTGTATTTGTCTCAGCTAAAAATTCCCAAGCATTAGCTACATTACTAAGTTTAAATGGCTAATAATATTAAATACCTTCCAGCTCCCTAGCAAGTTTCTTCACAAATAGCACATTAGCTAGTTTGCTCTGCTCGTAAGCAGTGCTGTGGTCGTACTTTTGCTCGCTGTTGAGGTCAGAGAAGTTGATGGTACCTCGATGATGAGCGACACTCGATACTGTGACTATTCGACTGGGGGAACTGCTCTGAAAAGGATTGTTATATAGTGAAATATATTATCAAAATATATTAAATTATTATAATTTGATGTGGAGTAGAAATCTGATCATCATCAAAAAGTGAAGGAAAATATATTCAAAAAATAATATTTATTCTAATTAAAAAAGTTGTGATACATAGATAGCTAGCTATTTAAGATGCAGCATCAGATGTACAATATAAAAATATGAAACCAGTTCCTTTTACCAACAAACATGATTTAAACTAATAATTTTAACTCTAATAATCAAATTCAATGTAATTTATGTTCCATGGGTGTCTTTTTGAAATCAAAATCACTAACAGAAGTAGGTAGTTATGGTCAATTAAATCGTAAATATAGTCAACACGTCTAGATTATAATTAAAAAAAAAATGCATTCTCGTATAATTTAATTTATTTTAGCAAATGACTAAGTATATTTAGACAAACTATATTTTTCCATAAGAAATAAGAAGACTAGAGATTCAGTTTCCTTCATAGTGACATTACTTTAATAACTAAATACTTTAATAACTAATTACAATATTAAAGATATTCCATTTCCTTCACTGTGACATTACTTTAATTTTGTCTAGCAGTAGGTTTGTGAGTAGAAAGTGTCCCATGTGATTAGTGGCTAGCTGTAACTCTATTCCGTCTGCACTAAGTCTACGGGGGCACCTCATTACACCTCCATTGTTGATGAGAATGTCAACATTGGCCTCCTCTGTGATCAGAAATAATATATATTTTATTCATTTTTTATTGAAAAAAAAAAAATTTATAACAAAACAATGGCTGATACAAATATAAGATTTCAACCCCTTACATAAGTTCAAAGAACTTTGTCAATATTTTCCTATTCTGTGAACATAATGAATAAACATTAAAATGTTAACAATTTCCGTCCTTTGGGGAAGACATCAGAAAAACATCAAATGATGTTTTAATTTATTCCGTATAATCATATTCTGGCAATAAGAAGCATACAAATAAATGTAAGCTATGCTACATAATGGTTTTCTATTTTGAACAAGCAAAAGTTGTTCTTGAAGGTCATTAAACTTTATATGAAGAATGTATGAAAGGTTTTTTTTTTACTTATCAAACTCACGTTGGATAACTCTGTTTGCAAATTTTCGCACAGATTCAAATGAAGCCAAGTCACACTCTTCGCAGACCACATTCTTGTTCAGCGTCTCGTTTATAATGTTGTTACGTGCCTAGGAGGAAGAATTAAAATATTTTTAATTGTTATTTGAACAAACAGATAAATTATTATCGGTCAATACAATAAAAAATTATCAAAAACTATTCAAAAGCACACTTTAGTTAGTAGTTGAAGATGACTCTTGACGCTTCAGAACTTGCTATATCGCGTCGAATACTCCACTGAGAGTCAGGACTATGTCTTCACTTCTTCATCTGATGCTTCATTGTAGTAGTATTCATATGATGTCGTCTAAGAGGTTGATTTCATTGAGATAGTCCACAATATTCGTCAATTTGAATTCCTCATCAGGTTTCTCAGCAAGTACAGATCTCATCATAGTATCATAATCACCATCTAATTGAGGGAAAAAGTGGAGTCTAGCATCACCATGTGAGGGGCACTCCACTAAGAAGTGCTTCACCGTGAGAGGCACTATACAGTCTTGGCAGTATGGTTGAGGTCGGTTCTCCATTAGGTATTGATGCGTCAGTCTGGTGTGACCTATTCTCAATCTTGCGAGTATTACGGATAATTTTCTATTTTTCAGGCAGGTATCCCTCCACTCACTCACACTGTCCTTTATCAATCTAAGCTTATTCAGCTGCTCCAAGCCTCGCCACTCCTCATTCCATCTTTCTCTCATTTTAAACTTAATTATTGGATACCAATCTCTATAGGGTGTTCCGTCATTGATTATAGGAGAGTTGCAATTGGCAAACTCTGCAGCCATCCTATCTGCAGCTTCATTTCTCTCTATGCCAACATGAGATGGGCACCAGCAAAATTCAACATCTTTTCCATCAGCCTTCAGTCTTATAATGCAGTTTATGATTCTACTAGTAAGAGGATGCGTGGATTCATAATGTTCTACGGTTTGTAGCGCACTTCGAGAGTCACATATAATCAAAAATCTATCTCGGGCACTACTGCGAGCTATCTGCAGGGCACATAAGAGGCCACACAACTCTGCAGTGAAAATTGAACTCTCAGACATTAGTTTCATTCCTCTGTTACCTTCAGGACTCACTGCAGCACAACCAACTCCTTCAAGGCTTTTTGAGCCATCGGTATAGATGGCTAGTTGGCCAGCATGGTACAGGTTCAGGTGTTCATAGAAGAGGCATCTCATGATATTGTCACTACAACTGCTCTTCTTAGGGTATTCAAATGAGCTGCATTTCACATTGCTACTGAGTTGCCATTTGGGTATCGATTTATAAGTGAATGGTAGAGTGGATATATTTAAATCTAGTTCTTGTGTTATTGCACTGATCTGGTGAGACATGGTTGTAATTTTGATATTCTGTGGTATATGCATTAAAACAGGTAGTGGTACATATGAAAAGGTGGGCGATGATGGTAGTTGCAGGCTTCTGGCATAATATTGCAGCATAAGTTGGTTCCTTCGGGTGTACAGAGATGGCTCTCCACTCTCCGCATACAGGCTCTCCACTGGGGAAGACCTATAGGCACCAGTGCAGAGTCGGATAGCTGCATTGTGGACTGGATCTAGGGTTTTCAGAGTGCTAATGGCAGCAGATTTATATATGAAAAAGCACACTTTAAAAAGGAGACTTCGAAAAATCAACACTAAATTGAAGATAGTAGCTAGCTAGCTAATTATTATTTAAAATTTTCTGAGCTACCTCTTTACATTTCTTCAAATCACGACAGGCGAGAATGACTTTGGCTTTGCGTCTGGCCAGTTCCATGGCCGTCTCCTTCCCAATGCCACAATTAGCTCCCGTCACAATCACAGTCTTGCCTTTCAAACTCTCTCCACCTCCATAGTTAGCTCCTCCCATATATTCTCTGAAATAAAAGTACTTAGTTAGCAATGAATATAGATAATCGATTCAATTAAATTAAACCTACTCATAACAAATTAGTTCCTTACATTCTATTCAAGAAATCATATGAATTATAGCTAGCTACTGGTAGAATTTAAAGAATAAACCTTGTGAAACATCACATGTTATACATAGTAATTAGCTAATTCTGTTTGCTATGACAAACTATATCATTTCTTAAAACTATAGATGCATTTAAAGAAAAAACGTTGTGAAACACAACTATTCAATGTTATACATAGTAATTAGCTAATTCTGTTTGCTATGACAAACTATACCAGCTGTTATCACTACAGATGCTGAGGCGTCCGACCTGATGAACTATAGACGGTTTTGTTAATACTCACTTAAATAAAACAATGGATCCAATTCCAGCACCAAGGTAACCGAGTCGTTGAAGAGAACGAGGAAT
Organism: Caprella mutica; assembly: GCA_947561585.1. NCBI lineage: Eukaryota > Metazoa > Arthropoda > Malacostraca > Amphipoda > Caprellidae > Caprella > Caprella mutica. The sequence continues at coordinate 63,918 of CANNZV010002962.1, forward strand.
TTCTATTTTGAACTTATTCATAACTTCAAATTGAAGATCTCTAATAATGCTGTGAAAACAAAGAATTAATTTCAGTAATGCACATGGAACACCAAGGTCAAACCTGGCATGATAGTACAATAGTATATGAAACAAATTGTAGCTACCTGGGCCCTTGCAGGCGGTGATTCTGCTGAATATGATATGGGAATAATGGGAAATTCCCAACAAACAATTTTCAATTAATTCTTATAATTACATTAGTTTTACTTTAAACAGAATAAGATATAAATTAGAACACTTTACAGCAACTGAGCCAGTGGCAGTCTGCAGAATATGGGACATTTTTAACATTTTATGTGCGAACAATCCTTAATTTTCTCCTATATTTACATGTATTTTACTGAGAAAAGAAGCAAAAATAGAGGATTTCTTGTAGAACACTATACCAGTTCCTGCCCACTCTGTAAAATACCTCAGGCTAACACCAGTCTGCAATGCATACACAATCAGTCTCCAGATATTTTATTCTTGGTGCAATTTCTCTCCAAAGATTTCCAAATTTCTCTTCAAGATGGGAAAAATCTCTCCAATAATCAATCACATGTAAGCATAGTAATTAATTAGAAATTTGTCGCCGGATAATTCAGGAGACTAATTTCAAGGACTTAATAGTGATAATATTTATTGATAAAAAAGTATACAAATATACATATTTGGTGCACAAAATCCCACCGACTTTTTCAAAAGGCTGAAAAAATCCACCATAAATTTCTAGTATTTGGCAGATCCACCAACATATTCCCAATTTATCCACTGAAAATTAATGATATCAAAGGAATAAATAGCTAAAAATCCACCGACTTTGCCAGAATATTATTTTGAAGGGTGGAAAAAACTCCATCGACATGTCGGTGGAATTTACCATTAAATACAGACTGGCCCTTATATAAGTAAAAAAAATTTTTTGGCCCATCACCAGATAAACTTCATAAGTTCACATTGACAACTTCATGCATATTTTGCAGACTGGGGCTAACAGATGAATTTTAGAGTCTAAATGCTGCGGATTATAGAGTTTCCATTAATTTATTACTGTATTTTAAAGTTTGCCAAACCAATATTGTAGCTATTTAGTGGTAAATTCCAATGATATGTCAGGTCCACCAGTATGCAAAAGATGTATGAAGTTGTGAAGTTTATCCGGCGACTATTGAGGCCTTGAGATTATGCTCCTGAATTATCCGGCAACAATTTTCTAATAAAATCCTGTTTAAATGTAATTAGTGGAGAGAATTTTGAAATTTTTGGCCAATTTGCAGAGAAATTTGGAAATCTTTGGAGAGAAATTGCTCCAAGAATTAAATAACTGGAGACTGATTGTGCATGCTTTGCAGACTAGTGTCGGGAGATATTCAATTTCTGTTATAAAAAAAATTCCTGCAATGTCGGAGGATATTTAGCTATTAATTCCTATATTAAAATTAATTTTTGGAGGGGAAACTAGGAAAATGTTGGAGGACTAGACAAATTGATGAAAAATGTTGAGATATTTCTCAGAGTTTTGAAAAAGTCAGAGGAATTCAGTGCACGAAATACAAAGTCAAACTGGTGACAGCCAAACCCCAACAGAGTGATTAATCCAAAGAAGACCAGTCTGCAGAATATGTAACATTTTTCCAAGACTCTCTTTGGGAGTTTTTTATTGAATTATATAAATTGGAGATCTCTGCAGGAGATTTTGAATTAATTCCTATGTTACCATTAATTTTGCTGTGGGAGATTTTAATCTTTAATTTCCTCCTATATTTACATGTATTTTACTGAGAACAAAAGCCAAATTAGAGGATTTCTTGGAGAACAGTTTCCCAGTTCCTGCAGTCTGGATTCTAAATATTATTATATTTCTGAGATTTTCTCCAATGTATAGTACTAACTATTTAAGTGTTTTTTATGAACTACTTAACTCTGTTTCAGCCCGATTAGATCTGGCTTTCGCCAGTTTGTATTTGGTGCACTGAACTCCTGAGCCCAGTCTGCAGAATATGGAACATTTTTCCAAGACTCTCTGCGGGAGTTTTTGATTGAATTTTAGAAATTTGAGATCTCTGCAGGAGATCTTGAATTAATTCCTATGTTACCATTAATTTAGCTGCGGGAGATTTTGAATTAATTCCTATGTTACCATTAATTTAGCTGCGGGAGATTCTGAATCTGCTACTGAGAGTCAGAGAGTAACTGTCTCTCAAATCAAAATCTCTGCGGGAGAAGAGACGCATTCTGCAGACTGGAACTCCTCTGACTTTTCCAAAAATCTGAGAAATAGCTGCCAAGTTGCCAACATTTTTCATCAATTTGTCTACTCTAGTCCTCTAACATTTTTCCAGTTTCTCCTCCAAAAATTAATGGTAATATAGGAATTAATAGCTAAATATCCTCAGACATTGCAGGAATTTATTATTAGAGAAATTGAATATCTCCCGAGATATCATTGGAATTTACCACCAAATACAATCTGGCCCATTGAATGGGCCAGATTGTATTTGGTGGTAAAACAGACCCATTCGGTCTGTTTTGGACCCCAAGTAACCAATCTGTCCGTATTGGACCACAATTGGTCCGTTTTGGACCCCAACTCCAAGTGACCAATCTGTCCGTTTTGGACCACAATTGGTCCTCCAATCGGTCCGTTTTAGTCCTCAATCGGTCCGTTTCAGTCCTCAATCGGTCCGTTTCAGTCCTCAATCGGTCCGTTTCGCTGATTCTATGTATCTGTTGGCCGTTAGTGTTACCATTAGTTTTCTGCCCACTCTGGAAAATACCTTAAGCTAACAGATGAATTTAAGAGGCTAAATTCTGTGGATTATACTATTTATACAGTTCCTATTAATTTATTACTGTATTTTAAGGTTTGCTAAACTCCAACAGAGTAGAAGTAGGTAGCCCAGTCTGTATTTCGTGGTAAATTCCACCGACATGTCGGTGGAATTTTGTCGGTTTTCCCTTTGAAAATAATATTCTGACAAAGTCGGTGGATTTTTAGCTATTTATTCCTATGTTACCATTAATTTTCGGTGGAAAAATTGGTAAAATGTTGGTGGATCAGCCAAATTAGTGGAAATTTATGGTGGATATTTTCAGCTTTTTCAAAAAGTCAGTGGAATTTTGTGCACCAAATACAGACTGGTAGGTAGCTACCTAATTAATCCATCAGAAAAGACCATTTTTTCCAGAGTGGTTTTCTGCCAGTCTGCAGAATGTGTCTCTTCTCCCACAGAGATTTCAATTTGAGAGAGAATTATTAACTTATTCTCCGACTCTCAACAGCAGATTCAAAATCTCCCAAGTAATAAAGCATGTCCAAACTCGCCATTTTAATGGCGAGTTTGTGACAGTTATTTTCCAGTCTGCAGAATATGTGAGATATTTGGGATATTCTCTCCGAACAATTTTGAATTAATTCCTATATTTACATTAATTTTGCTACGAACACTATTGAATTAATCCCTATATTTACATTAAATTTGCTACAAACAAAATAAGAGATCTCTACGAACACTTTACCAGTTTCTGCAGACTGGGTTATTTTGAGCCCTTCAATTGCAAATGCCAAATGGCGAGTTTTATCTATTTTTCTCCTATGCTACAATGTTATTTTGGAGAGAATTAATGATAATTTGACAATTTTGGAGAGAATTTGTTGAATTTTGGTGAGAGCTGGAGAGACAAATGGTGAGTTTATGAGACATACTATTTTACTTGGCAAAATCTCCGGCCAGAGTGGAATAATAACTCATTTCAGATTGACTAGTAACTCTGTTAGGAATTTAGAATGAACAAAAATTACTCATTTTAACCCTGAAAAATGCAGAAATCAGTAAATTATTTTATAAATTTCAACTCCGCTGTGAAAACTAATGTAAAATAAGTCATTTTAGGGCACTAACTAAAATGCGGAAAAAAAACGTGAGCGTGACGTGAGCGTGCACGCTCACGTCACTTAGTATTGACTAAAACACGGAAAATGGAATTTGCGTGCACGCCCACGCAACTAAGTTGACTAAAACATGGAAAAGTGGAATTTCATGGAATTTCTTGGCGTGCACGCTCACGCAACTGTCTAAAACGCGGAAAAAATGAAATTATTGGCGTGCACGCTCACGCAACTGTCTAAAATGTGGAAAAAAAGAATTGGCGTGCACGCTCACGCAACGGTCAAAAATATTTTTGACTCAAATATTTTTGGCTCAAATATTTTTGACTCAAATATTTTTGACTCAAATATTTTTGACTCAAATATTTTTGACTCAAATATTTTTGACTCTAATATTTTTGACTCTAATATTTTTGACTCAAATATTTTTGACTCAAATATTTTTGACTCAAATATTTTTGACTCAAATATTTTTGACTCAAATATTTTTGACTCAAATATTTTTGACTCAAATATTTTTGACTCAAATATTTTTGACTCAAATATTTTTGACTCAAATATTTTTGACTCAAATATTTTTGACTCAAATATTTTTGACTCAAATATTTTTGACTCAAATATTTTTGACTCAAATATTTTTGACTCAAATATTTTTGACTCAAATATTTTTGACTCAAATATTTTCGACTCAAATATTTTTGACTCAAATATTTTTGACTCAAATATTTTTGACTCAAATATTTTTGACTCAAATATTTTGACTCAAATATTTTTGGCTCAAATATTTTTGGCTCAAATATATTTGGCACAAATATTTTTAACTCAAATATTTTGAATCAAATATATTCTTTAAAGATATATATTTTTAATTAATATTATTTTTTTCTTTTACTATTGATAACCCATTATTTTTATGGGAAGTACACTATAGTTAGTGAAATTGAAATATAAATATAAATTAGCGTGACGATATATTAATTTTATAATATAATTTTGAACGGAATTATGTGATGCATGAAAGGAACGTGCGTCACGCAACTTAATTAGCACAATGATGACAGAAAATATAAATTGGCGTGACGATATCAATTGTAGAATTTACTATTGTATGGAATTATGTGTTGGCGCGATAGAAACGTGCGGCACGCTGCTTAGTGAAAAGATAACAGAAATTATAAATTAGCGTGACGATATCAATTGTATAGTAAAATATCGGATGGAACTATGTGTTGGCGTGATAGAAACGTGCGGCACGCTGCTTAGTGAAAAGATAACAGAAATTTTAAATTAGCCTGACGATATCAATTGTATAGTAAAATATCGGATGGAACTATGTGTTGGCGTGATAGAAACGTGCGGCACGCTGCTTAGTGAAAAGATAACAGAAATTTTAAATTAGCCTGACGATATCAATTGTATAGTATAATATCGGATGGAACTATGTGTTGGCGTGATAGAAACGTGCGGCACGCTGCTTAGTGAAAAGATAACCGAAATTATAAATTAGCGTGACGATATCAATTGTATAGTAAAATATCGGATGGAACTATGTGTTGGCGTGATAGAAACGTGCGGCACGCTGCTTAGTGAAAAGATAACCGAAATTATAAATTAGCCTGACAATATCAATTGTATAGTATAATAACGGATGGAACTATGTGTTGGCGTGATAGAAACGTGCGGCACACAGCTTAGTGAAAAGATAACCGAAATTATAAATTAGCATGACGATATCAATTGTATAGTATGATAACGGATGGAACTATATGTTGGCGTGATAGAAACGTGCGGCACACAGCTTAGTGAAAAGATAACAAAAATTATAAATTAGCATGACGATATCAATTGTATAGTATAATATCGGATGGAATTATGTGTTGGCGTGATAGAAACGTGCAGCCCGCTGCTTGGTGAAAAAATAACCGAAATTATAAATTAGCGTGACGATATCAATTGTATAGTATAATATCGGATGGAATTATGTATTGGCGTGATAGAAACGTGCAGCCCGCTGCTTAGTGAAAAAATAACCGAAATTATAAATTAGCGTGACGATATCAATTGTATAGTTTAATATCGGATGGAATTATGTGTTGGCGTGATAGAAACGTGCAGCCCGCTGCTTAGTGAAAAGATAACCGAAATTATAAATTAGCGTGACGATATCAATTGTATAGTATAATATCGGATGGAATTATGTGTTGGCGTGATAGAAACGTGCAGCCCGCTGCTTAGTAAAAAGATAACCGAAATTATAAATTAGCCTGACAATATCAATTGTATAGTATAATAACGGATGGAACTATGTGTTGGCGTGGTAGAAACGTGCAGCCCGCTGCTTGGTGAAAAAATTACCGGAATTATAAATTAGCGTGACGATATCAGTTGTATAGTAGAATATCGGATGGAATTTTGTGTTGGCGTGATAGAAACGTGCAGCCCGCTGCTTAGTGAAAAGATAACCGAAATTATAAATTAGCCTGACAATATCAATTGTATAGTATAATAACGGATGGAACTATGTGTTGGCGTGATAGAAACGTGCGGCACACAGCTTAGTGAAAAGATAACCGAAATTATAAATTAGCATGACGATATCAATTGTATAGTATGATAACGGATGGAACTATATGTTGGCGTGATAGAAACGTGCGGCACACAGCTTAGTGAAAAGATAACAAAAATTATAAATTAGCATGACGATATCAATTGTATAGTATAATATCGGATGGAATTAAGTGTTGGCGTGATAGAAACGTGCAGCCCGCTGCTTGGTGAAAAAATAACCGAAATTATAAATTAGCGTGACGATATCAATTGTATAGTATAATATCGGATGGAATTATGTGTTGGCGTGACAGAAACGTGCGGCACGCTGCTTAGTGAAAAGATAACAGAAATTATAAATTAGTGTGACGATATAAATTGTATAGTATTATATCGGATGGAATTTTGTGTTGGCGTGACAGAAACGTGCGGCACGCTGCTTAGTGAAAAGATAACAGAAATTTTAAATTAGCGTGACGATATCAATTGTATAGTAAAATATCGGATGGAACTATGTGTCGGCGTGATAAAATTGTGCAGCCCGCTGCTTAGTGAAAAGATAACCGAAATTATAAATTAGCATGACGATATCAATTGTATAGTATAATATCGGATGGAACTATGTGTTGGCGTGATAGAAATGTGCGGCACACTGCTTAGTGAAAAATAACAAAAATTATAAATTAGCGTGACGATATCAATTGTATAGTATAATATCGGATGGAACTATGTGTTGGCGTGATAGAAACGTGCGGCACACTGCTAAGTGAAAAGATAACAAAAATTATAAATTAGCGTGACGATATCAATTGTATAGTATAATATCGGATGGAATTATGTGTTGGCGTGATAGAAACGTGCGGCACACAGCTTAGTGAAAAGATAACCGAAATTATAAATTAGCATGACGATATCAATTGTATAGTATGATAACGGATGGAACTATATGTTGGCGTGATAGAAACGTGCGGCACACAGCTTAGTGAAAAGATAACAAAAATTATAAATTAGCATGACGATATCAATTGTATAGTATAATATCGGATGGAATTAAGTGTTGGCGTGATAGAAACGTGCAGCCCGCTGCTTGGTGAAAAAATAACCGAAATTATAAATTAGCGTGACGATATCAATTGTATAGTATAATATCGGATGGAATTATGTGTTGGCGTGACAGAAACGTGCGGCACGCTGCTTAGTGAAAAGATAACAGAAATTATAAATTAGTCTGACGATATAAATTGTATAGTATTATATCGGATGGAATTTTGTGTTGGCGTGACAGAAACGTGCGGCACGCTGCTTAGTGAAAAGATAACAGAAATTTTAAATTAGCGTGACGATATCAATTGTATAGTAAAATATCGGATGGAACTATGTGTCGGCGTGATAAAATTGTGCATCCCGCTGCTTAGTGAAAAGATAACCGAAATTATAAATTAGCATGACGATATCAATTGTATAGTATAATATCGGATGGAACTATGTGTTGGCGTGATAGAAATGTGCGGCACACTGCTTAGTGAAAAATAACAAAAATTATAAATTAGCGTGACGATATCAATTGTATAGTATAATATCGGATGGAACTATGTGTTGGCGTGATAGAAACGTGCGGCACACTGCTAAGTGAAAAGATAACAAAAATTATAAATTAGCGTGACGATATCAATTGTATAGTATAATATCGGATGGAATTATGTGTTGGCGTGATAGAAACGTGCGGCACACAGCTCAGTGAAAAGATAACAAAAATTATAAATTAGTATGACGATATCAATTGTATAGTATAATATCGGATGGAATTATGTGTTGGCGTGATAGAAACGTGCAGCCTGCTGCTTAGTGAAAAGATAACCGAAATTATAAATTAGCGAGACGATATCAATTGTATAGTTTGATATCGGATGGATTATGTGTTGGCGTGATAGAAACGTGCGGCACGCAAATTTAATTTAATATTTCATAGTAACTTTGATGAATTGCTTATAGTTATATCGTTAATTAATTCAACCAAACTATCTTAAATTTTTATAACTAGTCGTAAAAATATATGGTACAGCTAGTCCTAGTTAAGTTTAGAAATTATTATTGTCAGTAGCGTAATTTTGTTCAGCACTAGGACATTTAATTTTAATCAAGCCTCAACAGATTCAATTAAATGTTTTTTTACGAAATTATTATATTAGAGTTTAAAGGTTATAAATATGAATTCAATCACTATTATTCGGCAAAAATAGAGAGAACCTACTTCTTGAATGCAGTCTCTTAGCAATGAATGTGACGAAAAGGGACACAAGCAGCTCACGGATGGAAGAGGTGATAATTAGGGCTGGGACAATATGCTCTAAAAACTATAGATCCCTAAAATGTTATAGACGGAGAGAACTAAAGAGTATTGAATGGTTCTAAACCAGCGGTACATAGTATTCGATATCATTTCATTTAGTTTCGTCTATGATATTTTCGGGATCTATAGTTTTTAGGGCATATTGTCCCAGCCCTAGTGATAATACTTGAAACGTACGAGCCTTCCTAACACAAGCCTTCCTAACACAAAAATCTATCACAAAATTAAAAAAGTGTTAACCCCCCGATGATACAGGGGGGGGGGTGTTTTTTGGTGAAAAAAAAGTTGACGTATCTTTCTGAAAATTCGTGAGAGTTCACGGTCCTCCGAAATGGAAATTGAAATAATGCGTCAGAAAGACTCCGAGATTCTCTAGAGAATGGTGTAGGTCAAAAGTTCCTAGGACCCAGGAAACTTCCTTCAACAAGCGTTTCAAAGTTCATTTTTTGGCCAAAAATGGCGTTACAGCTTTTTTTGGTCGATTTTACATGTCGAACTGGTCTAAAAAAGTGGTGTACGGACATGGTCCATGCCACACTTATGGCACTCATTGTGATGGTAAATTTTTTTCGAAATTCGACCCCTAACCCCCCTCAAAATGGGGGTTGAAGTTGACCTCTGTTCGTGGACCCGGGGTTGGACCCTGGAACCCTCTGATCAAAACGGGACCCACATCACGTGAAAGATCCCAAAATTCCCTACAAGACCATACAAGTATGATTTTCATAGACCCTAACCAAGCTGAGCTACGCAATTCCGAAAATGTCAAATTTTTGCATTTCAGCCCCAAAATTTTTCCGACCTGAAATTTTTTTGTAATTTTTTCTCACGGAAATGGCATTCACGGCAAAATGGTTGGGTTAAGGAGGGAAAGTCATCAGGTCAAAAAGATGCGGGCACATTTTCCACATTTAAGAACAGTTAGCACGTACCACATTTCCTCCCCCAACTCCTTCTATGGCGGTTCCCCCAGCACCTATAAAATCACTCACTTTTGTCTTTGAGGTCGTGTAGCTACGACCATGGTCGACACACAGATTTCTCATACCTGGAAATGGATACGTCTCAAAATTGTCTACACGACACAACAATCCACAACTCTCTACTTCTACCAGGGGAGGAGCTATAAGCTCTACAAAATAAAATTGAATTTCACGAAATTCAAAAGCCGAAATTTAAAAAAAAACAGAACTGAGGCCCTGTGGAGACCCCATTGCTCTTTCATATTCCAAAAGGGCTAAGCTTTAGACCCAAAACTGTAGGAGGAGATGAGATTTCTAACTTTAGTTGCACTGTTTATATATTTACTTAGTTTTTCCCAAGGAAAAAGCTGAGAGTCAGCGCACACCACACACACACGAATATCGCAAACTCCCCCCCATGTATCGTTGGCATGGACGGAGGTTCCCCCACCTAAAACCCCCCACCTGGGTGTGGGGTGGGGGTTGGGTGGGATGATTGGGGGATGAACCCAAGGACCAAGGTCCATGGTGTGGTTCCGGGGGAACGGCGCCGCCAGAGGGATGGGGGGTCGCAAGCTCCCCCCCATGTATCGTTGGCATGGACAGAGGTTCCCCCACCTAAAACCCCCCACCCGGGTGTGGGGTGGGGGGTGGGTGGGATGATGGGGGGATGAACCCAAGGTCCAAGGTCAATGGTGTGGTTCCGGGGGAACGGCGCTGCCAGATTTTACAGTACGTAATGCAAAAATAAAAATTCACCAACCTACCAAACTAATTAATGAATTCTGATTCCTGTCAATTCAATTAAATAATCTCCAGCCAATTAATTTTAATAACCAAATTTTTAAGTGATTTTTTTAAATTACTTCTAGATAATTGTAATTATATGCTATTTTACCATGATTAGAGTGGAACATGACGGAAATTACCGCTATGGGTTGCGCATGTATAATTTTATAGTTATTAAATACAATGTGTTACTGTAAAACGGATAGAAATTGAGTTTCAAGAGAAAAACGGTACTTAAACTTTTACGTAATCAATTGGAATAGCTTAGAGAGAGGATGAAGAATTTTCTTTAAACAAAGAAAATAATAATTAGTTTTCTATAAAAGAGTTTGAGGGGAAACTAACATAAAAATTAAAGGAACAAAAGTAATAAAAGTTGACAAAGAGCAAGAAACTAAACAGTGTCTAATTGCATAATATTGTCACGCTACATGATAACAGTCAAACGGAAAAATGAATATGTGTAAATAAAACAATAGCGTGATATAATATTTAATAATAAATATTCGAATGTATATCTTTTCACTAGGTAGCATGCCGCACGTTTCTATCACGCCAATACATAATTCCACCCAATAACAAACTATAAAACTGATATCGTCACGATAATTTATAATTTCTGTTATCTTTTCACTGAGCAGCGTGCCGCACGTTTCTATCACGCCAACACATAATTCCATCCGATATCAAACTATACAATTGATATCGTCACGCCAATTTATATTTTCTGTCATCATTGTACTAAGTTGCGTAACGCACGTTTCTTTCACGCTAAATCATTATTCCATTCAAAAGTATAGTATACAATTTAATAATTAATATGTCGTCACGCTAATTTCTATTTCTATTTTATTCTCACTAACTAGTGTACTTCCCATCACAATTTATGGGTTATCAATAGTAAAAGAAAAAAATATTATTAATTAAAGATATATATATATTCAAAGAATATATTTGAAGGAATTAATTAAAAAAAAAGTTGTTTAAAAAAATGTATTTAGACAGAAAAATATGTAAAACAATTGAGCCAAGAAATTTGAGTCAAAAAATTTGAGTCAAAAAAATTTGAGTCAAAAAAATTTGAGTCAAAAAAATTTGAGTCAAAAAAATTTGAGTCATCAAATTGAGTCAAAAAAATTGATTCAAAAAATTTAATTTTCTGCATTTTAGACAGTTGCGTGAGCGTGCACGCCAATTATTTTAATTTAGACATTTGCGTGAGCGTGCACGCCATTTTCTAAAATTTTCTGCGTTTTTGACAGTTGCGTGAGCGTGCACGCCAATTATTTTTTTTCCGCATTTTAGACAGTTGCGTGAGCGTGCACGCCAATTATTTTAATTTAGACATTTGCGTGAGCGTGCACGCCTTTTTTATTTTTTCTGCGTTTTTGACAGTTGCGTGAGCGTGCACGCCAGTTCTTTTTTTCCGCATTTTAGACGGTTGCGTGAGCGTGCACGCCAATTATTTTAATTTAGACATTTGCGTGAGCGTGCACGCCATTTTTTAAAATTTTTCTGCGTTTTTGACAGTTGCTTGAGCGTGCACGCCAATTCTTTTTTTTCCGCATTTTAGACAGTTGCGTGAGCGTGCACGCCATTTTTTAAAATTTTTCTGCGTTTTTGACAGTTGCGTGAGCGTGCACGCCAATTCTTTTTTTTCCGCATTTTAGACAGTTGCGTGAGCGTGCACGCCAATTATTTTAATTTAGACATTTGCGTGAGCGTGCACGCCTTCTTTTTTATTTTTTTCTGCGTTTTTGACAATTGCGTGAGCGTGCACGCCAGTTCTTTTTTTTCCGCATTTTAGACAGTTGTGTGAGCGTGCACGCCAATTATTTTAATTTAGACATTTGCGTGAGCGTGCACGCCATTTTTTAAAATTTTTCTGCGTTTTTGACAGTTGCGTGAGCGTGCACGCCAATTATTTTTTTTCCGCATTTTAGACAGTTGCGTGAGCGTGCACGCCAATTATTTTAATTTAGACATTTGCGTGAGCGTGCACGCCTTTTTTTATTTTTTCTGCGTTTTTGACAGTTGCGTGAGCGTGCACGCCAGTTCTTTTTTTTCCGCATTTTAGACGGTTGCATGAGCGTGCACGCCAATTATTTTAATTTAGACATTTGCGTGAGCGTGCACGCCATTTTTTAAAATTTTTCTGCGTTTTTGACAGTTGCTTGAGCGTGCACGCCAATTCTTTTTTTTCCGCATTTTAGACAGTTGCGTGAGCGTGCACGCCATTTTTTAAAATTTTTCTGCGTTTTTGACAGTTGCGTGAGCGTGCACGCCAATTCTTTTCTTTCCGCATTTTAGACAGTTGCGTGAGCGTGCACGCCAATTATTTTAATTTAGACATTTGCGTGAGCGTGCACGCCTTTTTTTAATTTTTTTCTGCGTTTTTGACAGTTGCGTGAGCGTGCACGCCAGTTCTTTTTTTTCTTCATTTTAGACAGTTGTGTGAGCGTGCACGCCAATTATTTTAATTTAGACATTTGCGTGAGCGTGCACGCCATTTTTTAAAATTTTTCTGCGTTTTTGACAGTTGCGTGAGCGTGCACGCCAATTTTTTTTTTTCCGCATTTTAGACAGTTGCGAGAGCGTGCACGCCAATTATTTTAATTTAGACATTTGCGTGAGCGTGCACGCCTTTTTTTTTATTTTTTTCTGCGTTTTTGACAGTTGCGTGAGCGTGCACGCCAGTTCTTTTTTTTCCGCATTTTAGACAGTTGTGTGAGCGTGCACGCCAATTATTTTAATTTGGACATTTGCGTGAGCGTGCACGCCATTTTTTAAAATTTTTCTGCGTTTTTGACAGTTGCGTGAGCGTGCACGCCAATTATTTTTTTTCCGCATTTTAGACAGTTGCGTGAGCCTGCACGCCAATTATTTTAATTTAGACATTTGCGTGAGCGTGCACGCCTTTTTTTAATTTTTCTGCGTTTTTGACAGTTGCGTGAGCGTGCACGCCAGTTCTTTTTTTTCCGCATTTTAGACGGTTGCATGAGCGTGCACGCCAATTATTTTAATTTAGACATTTGCGTGAGCGTGCACGCCATTTTTTAAAATTTTTCTGCGTTTTTGACAGTTGCTTGAGCGTGCACGCCAATTCTTTTTTTTCCGCATTTTAGACAGTTGCGTGAGCGTGCACGCCATTTTTTAAAATTTTTCTGCGTTTTTGACAGTTGCGTGAGCGTGCACGCCAATTCTTTTTTTTCCGCATTTTAGACAGTTGCGTGAGCGTGCACGCCAATTATTTTAATTTAGACATTTGCGTGAGCGTGCACGCCTTTTTTTTAATTTTTTTCTGCGTTTTTGACAGTTGCGTGAGCGTGCACGCCAGTTCTTTTTTTTCCGCATTTTAGACAGTTGTGTGAGCGTGCACGCCAATTATTTTAATTTAGACATTTGCGTGAGCGTGCACGCCATTTTTAAAATTTTTCTGCGTTTTTGACAGTTGCGTGAGCGTGCACGCCAATTATTTTTTTTCCGCATTTTAGACAGTTGCGTGAGCGTGCACG
>CANNZV010002963.1:0-31511 GCA_947561585.1 Caprella mutica
CTTACAGTTAATGATATCAGAGTAGCTCTGTCACAATAGCCAATAAGAATCATCTCTTTGTAGTTTGGTGGTAGCCTGTGTAAATAGTGTAATATTCAGTAGCTACTGCTGGAATATGGCTAACTTCCGATTGGGTAGCAGGAAGCCATCTAGCGGACAACTGCTGTTCAATATGGCGGAGACACTTATTTCACGGGCACGTTTTTGAAAGTTAAATCTTTACCATTCTACCTATTTTGAATAGCGTTGAATGTAGCTACTATAATTCTCTAAGTTGAACTGAAAATAATTGTTTTTTCAATAGTATTTGTTCCATATTTGACGAAAGGAGCAAACAATTTCGATTCATTAATTGCACAACAATTCGCTCAACCACTAGCTGTGAAATGGAAAATAGAACTGATCAAGTTTCAACTGTTCCAGTTGAACTTTTACTTGACAGAGGCAAATCATGTGCTTAGTGTACGTGACGTCATCAATGCAGTACTATTAAATAGAAAATTAGAGACTTATGTGATTAAATAATAAACTAAATTTATTATTGCATTCATATATTGACCACAAATTAAAATTATTCTGATTTGACGCATTTTAGCTACTTTAAATTTGACTTTCGAGTGTTGCTGTGATGACGTCACGCACACTGCAAAACTCAACGAATATCAGAAATGGCTTAGCCTCGCACGGGGTTTAAATATAATTCACAAGATATAAAAAGATGATTTAAACTTTAAGAAATTGATTATCTCATATCGAAAGTTTTTAATATATGATTATAACCATTAACATTACACCAGAATAATTTTAATAAATCCTCTTTAATTGTTTTATATATTCATATTCAGTAGAATTTTTTTTATATATTTAAATTCAGTAGTCAACACCCCTTGCAAGTCTAGGTAGCAATAATATTGATTAATTAGAATTCTGAATTAAAAAAAAAAATCCTTGGGAATATTCCCTGAACATAATATTTTCAAACTATCTTCTATAATTTAATGGAATGTTGTGGGAACACTCTTGGATTATCGGATAACACTTTAAATATTACAAATATTATAAATATTGAAAATATTGAAAATATTACAATATTACAAATATTTCAAATATTACAAATATTACAAATATTACGAATATTACAAATATTACAAATATTCTTATAATTACAAATAATACTTGCAAAGTAATAAAGAAAAAACCTCTGAACATAACTATATGCATACAATATTCTACAATATGATGGAATGTAGAACATTCCTGGATTATCGGTAAAACTTAAAATAATTCTAGGGTTTTACCGATAATTCAGGAATGTTCCCTGAACATTCCATTCAATTATAGAAGATTGTATGAATATGCTAATATTGAGGGAATATTCCTTTGGTACTCAAATGATATAGTAAAATGTTAGAATTATTTAAAGTATCTTCTGATAATCCAGGAATATTCCTTGAAGATTCCATTTACTTGTAGAATATTGTTTGCATCTATACTTATGTTATGGAAATTCTTCTCAAGAAATCCATTTATTTAGTTTAATCATTTAAAGTATTCTCCGATGTTCCAGGAATATTCCCTAAAAATTCCACTTAATTGTAGAATATAGAATAAATAAATTCAGGGAATATTCCTTGAATACTCAATTGAAATAGTTGATTGCTAGAATTATTTAAAGTATTTTCCTATAATCCAGGAATGTTCCTTAGACATTCCATTATATTGTAGATTATTGTATGCTTCTAGTTATGTTCAGGGAATATTCCTTCAATACTCCTTATAATTATTATAATTATTTAAAGTATTATCCGATAATCCAAGAGTGTTCCCTAAACATTCCATTAAATTGTTCGAAAATCTTATGTTCAGGGAATATTCATTGAATACTCCCAGGGAAGAGTTTAATGTTCAGAATTATTTTCAGTTTTTCCAATAATCCAGGAATGTTCACTGAATAATCCATTAAATTGTAGAAGATAGTTCGAAAATCATATGTTCAGGAAATATTCTTTGAATATTCTCAAGGAAGAGATGAATGTTTAGAATTATTTTCACTTTTTCCAATAATCTAGGAATGTTCCCTAAACATTCCATTAAATTGTAGAAAATAGTTTGAAAATCTTATATTCATGGAATATTCCTTGAATACTCCCAAGGAAGAGAAGAATGTTTAGAATTATTTAAAGTATTATCCGATAATCCAGGGATGTTCCCTAAACATTCCATTAAATTGTAGAAAATAGGTTGAAAATCTTATGTTCAGGGAATATTCCTTGAATACTCCCAAGGAAGAGAGGGGTGTTTAGAATTATTTAAAGTATTATCCGATAATCCAGGGATGTTCCCTAAACATTTCATTAAATTGTAGAAAATAGGTTGAAAATCTTATGTTCAGGGAATATTCCTTGAATACTCCCAAGGAAGAGATGAATATTTAGATTTATTTTCAGTTTCTCCAATATTCCAGGAATGTTCCCTAAATATTCCATTAAATTGTAGAAGATAGTTCGAAAATCTTATGTTCAGGGAATATTCCTCGAATACTCCCAAGGAAGAGATGAATGTTTAGAATTATTTTCAGTTTTTCTGATACTCCAGGAATGTTCCCTAAATATTCCATTAAATTGTAGAAGATAGTTCGAAAACCATTTGTTTCAGGGAATATTCCTTGAATACTCCCATGGAAGAGATGAATGTTTAGAATTATTTTCAGTTTTTCTGATACTCCAGGAATGTTCCCTAAATATTCCATTAAATTGTAGAAGATAGTTCGAAAACCATTTGTTTCAGGGAATATTCCTTGAATACTCCCATGGAAGAGATGAATGTTTAGAATTATTTAAAGTATTATCCGATAATCCAGGAATGTTCCCTAAATATTCCATTAAATTATAGAAGATAGTTTGAAAATCTTACGTTCAGGGAATATTCCTTGAATACTCCCAAGGAAGATATGGATGTTTAGAATTATTTTCAGTTTTTCCAATAATCCAGGAATGTTCCCTAAACTTTCCATTGAATTGTAAAATATAGTTCGAAAATCTTATATTCGGGGAATATTCCTTGAATACTCCCAAGGAAGAGATGAATTTTTTAGAATTATTTTCAGTTTTTCCAATAATCCAGGAATGTTCCCTAAATATTCCATTAAATTTTAGAAGATAGTTTGAAAATCTTATGTTCAGAGAATATTCCTTGAATACTCCCATGGAAGAATCGAATGTTTAGGATTATCTTCAATTTTTCCAATAATCCAGGAATGTTCCCTAAATATTCCATTAAATTGTAGAAGATAGTATGAATAAACATATGTTCAGGGAATATCCCTCGAATACTCCATTGAAATACTTTATTGATAGAATTATGTAAAGGTTGGTCAATATTCAGGGAATGTTCCCTGAATATTCCATAAAAGATTCGTAAATGGAATAAATTTACTGATGTTCAGCGAGTATTCCCTGAACATTCCTAAAAATGAATTTACATGTTGTGAATTTAATGAGCTTGAGGGAACATTCCCTGAATATTCAATTGGAATTATATTCCATTCTTATGTTCCAGGAAGATTCCGGGAGCATCAGTATGGAATGTGGGAATATTGGGGAACATTAAATCCGAATGGAACATTCCCGGAATATTCAAATGTTACCTGGGTGGGTGTCAGGACGTTCAAATGTATGGTTAGATTTTTGTCTGAAGCTTCGTATCCGTTCCGATGCGACGTTTCCGATCAGGTGGGTGACAAGCTTCATTGTCGTAGGATTAAAAAAGGAATCGTGTTTTTCACAGTTCTATCAGTCAATATTATTAAACATGTCTCTCTGTTTGAACGGGTCTAGGAAAAAGTCCCCCGGAGGAAAAAATCCCCCGGAAAGAATCTCGTAAGGAAAAAATCCCTCTGGAAAAAATCTCCCCTAAGAAATCCCCCGGAAAGCATCAAACGAAGAATGAATATCCTCAAGTCAAATAAAGAATATGTAATAAATATTTTCATCCATTTTTTTCCTAAAATTACTCTTACATAAAATACCTACAAAAAGAGGAAAAAGACAATATCAGAAAGAAAAGCATGTACTTATAGTATCAAATTACAACAGTTTGAATAAACAAATACAAAATTTTTAGACTGTAGCAAGCTAACGTTACAAAATCTGAGAATTATAAATAGGCTGTACGAAACTAAAAGCTTAAATTGTATGTTATGGCCTTAAAATAGCTTATAAATGGACTATATTGGTCAAAATTCCTGAAATGAATGTTTCATTACAAAAGACTTTGACGGAGAAGATTTACCCATTTAAAATTAAATTACAGTCACCTATACCTTTCGTGATTGTGACATTTAATTATAAAGTTAACCTAGGCTTACCTGCTAAGCCGCAGGGTGACTGTAATTATTCTTCGATAATTCTTGTATCTTCTTTGGGAAAAGGGACTAAATGAGAATCGAGCTGCTTTCTGCGAGTGCCGTGCTTAGTCAGTATTCAACGCAATTATCACTTTTGATGGCCAAAACATTTCAGACACGGGAGGGACTCCAGGGTTCCAAAGAAGATTACAAAAATTATCGAAGAATAATTACAGTCACCCTGCGGCTTAGCAGGTAAGCCTAGGTTAATTTTATAATTATTCTTCATAAATTCTTGTTCATCTTTGGGGAAAGGGACTAGAATGATGAGACTTTAAAGCAGACACGGAAAGTGATACTGATAAGGAAACCGAGATGATGATTAAGAATCCATGATAATTTTATCGTAGAATTTTTTGAACATCTCATTGTTTGTCCACCACGCAGTCTTTAAGATTTCGTCAATAGACACATCGTCTCTTTCTGCTGCAGAAGAGGAAGCAGCACTTGTACTATGAGCCGAGAAACGAGACACATCAATACCAGATTCTTCCAGAACTCTTTTGATCCAACGGCTGATAGTCGATTTAGAAACTGGAAGATGAGGCTTCTGGAAGCTTATGAATAGTTGAGAATTATTTTTTTGAATCAGCTTCGTTTTCCCCCACATAGGCTTTAAGTGTAGACAGCACACAGATGGCCGGATCAGAAGTATAACTCCTCAAAGTTACCATGAAGTTATTCCTTCTAGGATTTGACTGTTTTAGAGTAGACTTAATTGGTAAAACTACCAAACAGTCGCTGAATACAATATCAGTAACTTTGACAGCTTGGAGAGTTTGAACTCGTTGCATAGAAGATAATGCCATCAAGGTTACGCATTTATAAGTTAAATAACTCAAAGGTAGTTCTTCATTAGGATGAAAATTCTTTAAAAATTGCAGGACAATATCCACATCCCAAATGACTTGATATTTGGGAGGAGGCCGTATTTCGAAAACGTCCTCAAGAAATCTCCTGACAGTAGAAGAATTGCCAATTGACAATCCTTGATTATTAATTAAGAAAGTTGATAAAGTGGATCTGGCACTATTGACTGCACTATAACCAGTACCAGATTGAAAAAGTGTAGTTAAAAAATCAACAACTAGGAGGGATCTGTTTGCCATCTACCACAGAAATCCGTCCACTTCTTAAAATAGATTTCATATTGTTTAAGGGTAGACGGACGCCACGATGCACACATGATGTTGATAGACTCATTCGAAAACTGTTTGTCCTTGAAAAATCCCGTGATAAATGACAAGCCATCAGGTGTAGCCGTTTCGGTAGACGAGCCTAAGTTGTCTTGAATAGCAGTGACAAAATATTCTCTGGAAGAACAACTGGAGTATCTATCAACATCCTCATGATCTTGGGAAACCAAGGTTGTGTGGGCCACACGGGTGTAGGTCATAAGCACCCCCGGTCATAAGCCCCCCCGGTCAAGAGCCCCCCCGGTCAAGAGCCCCCCCCCCCGGTCACGAGCCCCCCTGTTTTTAAATCCTTATTTACCTATACTATTTAATCTTTATTGACACTTTTGTAGTTCATTACTGATTAGACATAAAATATATGTATATCGGGGGGCGTGCATCCCCCCGAACCCCCCCTGCCAGGTCATTAAACAATCATGAAGTGTGCAGTACAACAATCTAGCGGATACAACAAACTACATTAGCAACTCCAATGTATTTCTATCCAAGTAGTTCTTCATTTGTTTAACTAGGTAAATAAGGATTAAAAAACATTGAGGGGGGCTCGTGACCGAGGGGGCTTATGACCTAGGGGGCTCATGACCTAGGGGGCTCATGACCTAGGGGGGCTCATGACCTAGGGGGGCTCATGACCGGGGGGGCTCATGACCGGGGGGGCTCTTGACCGTACCCCGGGCCACACTGGCACTATCATAAGTCCTGTTGCTGATTCTTCGCTGAGTTTTTGAAGACATTTCATGATTATGCTGAATGGAGGAAAGGCATAAAAGTTAGAAAATACGGACCAAAAAGCAGAAAAGGCATCAATAGTAGTTGCGTTTGGATCTGGCTTCCATGAAGCACAGACAGAATTTTTGGTATTCAATCTAGAGGCAAACAAATCAATATCAAACGGTCCAAATATCCTAACAAGATGATCATATCCGATAGGAAATTTCCCCTTTCTATAGCCCAGAGCCAAATATCTCTAGCAATTGAATGACATTGAATGGACTTTACACCTCCTAAATTATTGATATAGGAAACAGCAGAAGTGTTATCAGATTCAAGTCTAATATGGGTAGATAATTCTTTATCCAAGAAGCTTTTTAAACCAAACAGAATTGCTTTCAATTCTAAAACGTTAATATGTAAATCTGCTTCAGTTTCAGTCCATTGTCAACCAGTGCTACTACTGTTGAAAACGGCACTCCATCCTAATGTAGAGGCATCCGTTGTTAAGAATAAAGTAGGAAGAGGATTTACTTAACTTCATGAGAGCATCAAAATTAACCGTAAGGCTTTTATTTTATCTCGTCCAAGAAACCGGTAAAAAAGCGCCCCATATTGAACAGCAGGAAGACAAGATACGAGAACACCAATAAATTTGGCAACAAACCGAATTGTAAATAGCATAGGTTTGTTCAAAACTAGACACATATCCACTATGTTCTTCCTTTTGTCATCTGGTAAAGATACAGTCATGGATACTGAATCTAATATAAACCCAAGTAATGAAATACGCTGACATGGTTTAAATGACGATTTTTTCTCATTGATATTGAAAACAGCATTACATAGGATTTCCTTAGTAGTATTAACATTTAGTAAACACTCCTCTTTGGTTCAACATATAAGCCAGGTGTCATCCAGATAATAGACAGAAATGAAACCTTCATTTCGCAGTTTTGAAAAAATAGGCTTCATCAGTTTAGTAAATATACGAGGAGCTGAACTTAAATCATTAGGTAAACAAGTATACTAATAAAGTGAACCATTCCAGATCAAATCAATAGAAGCCATAAAGCAATTTTCTTCAATTAAACCAAGAGCAGAATTGAGATTAATCATTTTAAAGTGTTCATACCTTACATGTTAATTTAGTAGTTTCAGGTTAAGAATAATTCTAACACCACCTGTCATTTTAGGAGTAGGAAAGATTTGGCTAATAATTTCACCTTCACAATGATCCACCTCTTCAATAATTCCTTGGGAAATATATTACTCAATTTCGAGGTCAATCTTTTCCTTTTCACTAAATGAACATTTAATACGACTAGGTATAAAATGTTGAGAGAAATTTGAAGAAAATTCAATTTCTACGCCTTTTACAGTTTAAATAATGAAAGGATCACTAGTTAATTCCTCCCATAAATGAACATAAAATTTAATTCGGCCACCAATAAATTCACTACTTACGTTATCGGAAGAGACCGATTGTACCAAAGAATGCCCCTCTACTGTTTTGAGGGGCCTGCCCTGTTTAAAGGCTTCTTGTTCTCAAACCTAGCAACACTTGAGTTATTGAGGAGTTTCAAAAAACGTCCTCAAGTTACTCTGCAGGAAATCCAACATCCACGACTACCACTTCTTCCTCTGAAACTTCCACGGAATTTGAAACGAAGAGTATTCGAGACTTTATTAAGCTCAGAGACTTCTTTAATTTCGGAATTCAAATTATCTCCGAACAAATTTGAACCAGAAAAGGATACACTCTCCCTACATAGACCAATCATATTCGGAAGTAAATCCTTCTTCCGTAAATCTCTTCTTTTCTTTACCATGCCGACATTGGCAGATCCAAGGAAAAGCAAGCTATCGGAGAGCATCGTCACAAGTTCATTAATATTCAATTCTGATGCAGCATCTCTAGCTTCATGGAGTTTCTCCATAACTTTGACTACAGGTACAGCACTAGTGAGGAAATCACGCTGAGCTGCCTGCAAACCTGCATCATGTTGCTTAGTCGGAGGGGACAAGTTTTCCCAAACCGGACGATTGATCTTAGGAGCCTCCAAAAACTCAGTATTCTTTGGTCTAACATAAGACTCAGACTTCACTTTCAGAGTGTTTTCATTAGTTCGCTCTTTAACAAATTTGTTGACCAGAGTAGCTAATTACTGGACTATTTCTGGACCAACAGTGTCACCGGATACAAAGTGCTTCAGAATAGAATTAAACATGTCTGTCTCTCCACTATCTGAATCCACGCTGCAGTTTTCCTCCTCATAATCCATATCTTCAAATTCCATTTCCTCATCTTTCTATTCGAAATAGCTTTCCCTGAAAACCTTGCGCCATAATATTAGCCAAATTAGCAAGGGCAACGATATCATTTTCCGAACTATTAGAGGAAGTAGAAGGACCAGGATTTGCAGGATTTTGCGAGGTAGCAGAAGATTTTTTGCTGTGCTCAGACAGTTTTGGAACATCAGAGGATGATTTCCCCTTTGCACCATGTTCCGAAGATTTCTCAACATGAGGATCAGATTTCTTAGCAGTTTCTTTTTTCTGCTTTGGAGGTTAATCACTCATAATTTTGGAGAAAATGTCAGAGTTATTCATATCTGTAACAAGTTAAAATAATTATAAATAATTATTTTCATTTTAAATTATTTTAAACAAAGTTAAAATTTAGTAGCTCAGTCACGAATGCCGGCTCTTTTAATTTTTTAAAACTAAGCTCAATATTTAATTTTTTAACTGAACATTTTTAAACTAATTTTTTTATGAATTATTAGCTCGGTCACAAATGCCGGCAACTGAACATTTTAAAAAACTAAATTTCTATGAATTATTAGCACGGCCACGAATGCCGGCAACTGAACATTTTAAAATTTTAGTTCGATTAGGAAATTTAGTTTAGGTATGCAAGGTCACGAATGCCTGAATAATCAGATTAATAGCACGGTCACGAATGCCGGCTTTGTCGATCCTCGTCAGAACCTGGTAACGAATGCCGGTCTGGAAACTATTTTCCAAAATAGGAATAAGGTAGTATTTGTTTGATGTCTAAATATTAAAGTGAATTTTAAATCTTAAGTTGCATACTTAAAATCTTTCCTAGTGTATAAACAACTCCATACTAGCTCACTGAATTACTAGACACCATAGGATCGACAATTACATAAAAAGTTCAGTTTTAATTGGATATAGCTGAAACTAATTATTAAAATAATGAGAAAACTACCTAATAGGAACAAAACTAAAATTAAGTTTACTTCCCTGAGATAAGGTAGCGAGCGCACGACACCAGTGATG
This sequence comes from Caprella mutica, assembly GCA_947561585.1. Lineage (NCBI taxonomy): Eukaryota > Metazoa > Arthropoda > Malacostraca > Amphipoda > Caprellidae > Caprella > Caprella mutica. The sequence goes on from CANNZV010002963.1 coordinate 9,622, forward strand.
TTAACAGCACAACAAACAACCGACAATTGACTAAGCACGGCACTCGCAGTGCCGTGCTTAGTCCCTTTCCCCAAAGATGAACAAGAATTTATGAAGAATAATTAACCTTACATACATGTAACATAATAAATACTCAGTAGAAATAAACTAATTAACTATTGAACTATAGAGTGATGATAGAGGATTAAAACTAGCGATATACAGTATAACTATCAATATACAATAAGGCACAGAAATGTTCAAACGATGCCATTCAGTTAATATGTATTACCACTTGAATAAACGATGCAGCAAAAAATAAAAAATTTAACTAAACAAGCATTGAACATAATTTTTTTTTTCGTATAATGTTACATCCAAAACTTAATTTATCTAAATATTACCTCTTCTTTATCTTCTACACTAACGAGTTTACTTCTACAGTGACTATACATCTCATGATTTTGATGTTTCTTATTAGGCATTTGGTTAGAAAAATAGGGCACAAATACGTTTTCGGGAGGGATTTTATGGGGGGGAGGGGATTTTTTCCGCAGGGGAATTTTTTCCTCTGGTGGATTTTTTCCGGATACCGTTTGAACAACCCTGATTCATTGAGGATTATATCCAGTTAATAAATATCGAAAAATACTCAAAATAGAGATAAATAACTACAGTTCTTCCGTATTTTCGAAATAGTGTCTAATATGGCAGTCTTGTGATACGATTCCCTAGAATCTGTTAAGTAGGGATTAACCAGATTATGATAGTAAACTATTATATTATATGTGAACTTAAAGCGGAAAAGGTGGGTCTAATTTTCATAAGAAGTATTTTTATATGATTTGATACGATAGATAAACATTGATTAATTAATGATACGAAATATTTCAGCGGAAATCACTGTACCTACCCAGCAAACATAGTCGTGTCAACTATATTTCTAAACGATACCACGTGCTCTACAATTCCATTGTAGAAAAAAGCTACAAATCTATCCCTTTGCATCGTTTAGATACATTTTTAGATTAGCGATGCAACACTCAAATAAATAAAAAAGAGATATAAACGAAATCGTTTTAGTAATGGAAAAGACACCCAATTCGATATAAAAACATATCTAAATTGAAGATATTTGGAAACTGTTTCGATGGATTGTTGATACCATTATACTGTATCAATACTCTTTCTAAATGACGCATAAAAACGAAAGCGTTTTAGTACGAAATAGACATCAAATTCGATGTCAAATATATATCTATCTATATTGAGGATACCTTTTCTGAAGAAAGTTAAAATATCGAGCTGTATTTCTTACCCACATCTACTTTGTTACATATATTGCAATTTACATTTGGGAGCATATCAATATTATTAATGTTATACATACTAATAAATGGGGAGAATTGAAGTGATGTGTCCGAGTATCGAACCTGGGCCATGCAGTTCTGGAATCTGGATCGCCACCACTCTGCCAATCTGGAAGCATTTTAATAAAAAAAAAATTTATATACACTCAGGCCTAAGCTTTATCAAAAGCGGTAATTATTTCAAGATATATCTCGAAATGATTACCGTTCGTAGACATAGAAAACGGAGACAAGTTTTTCGTGATTATTTCAGGCATCAAGGTTATTAGTAGCAATTGGTTCAAAAATTCATCATGTCCCGTTGAATTAACTGTATTTAACTTTTATATTCAATCGGTATCCATGATACCAATTAGAATAGAAGTTAAATGATAATTATAATATTTTCTTTTCTGACGTGTCCGAAATTGTAGAACCAACCAATAACTTGGAACTTAGTACTCTACTACTTAAAATATTTCATAAAGCATAAAATGTCTGTTTGTTCAATGTAACACAATAATTATAGAAATCCAAGTAGGTATCTATTTATTACTAACCTATACTGAGTGAGAGTTATCTATGGATGGATTTTTAAACCTTTCATAAATTCACAACCTTTAACTTTCATCACAGTCACAAACACTGAAACACTGTTTAATAATAGATTTACATAGAATTGTAACGCAAAAACAAATTTTCTTTCATTATAATTCATAGAAAATGACTAAATGAGATGCATAATCAAGGAGTGACAATTATAAATATATTTTCCTTCTTACTTTTCCTAGCTTTAATTACAGTTTGATAATTACACTGAGTCATGATTTGGTAATTAAAGCGGGGCCTGCCTGTACTGGTAGGCCTCGCTTTTATTTTCAAAATCACAACTCAGTCTTATTACAAATGGTAATAACAGCGAAGTAGAAATATATAGGTGTATGCCAAGAATTTATATAATTGTAACTTCTTGAAAATTTCATTTTCTATGAGCTCGAATTAGTAAAACGTTTTGAGGACACGACTAGCTTATCGTAAAGATGAAAGTTCTGTGATGAAAGTGAATGAATCGAAAGCATTAAAATATAGGTAACCATCCCAGCAAACATAGTCTTGTCAATTTTCTTTTCACTTTCTTCCTCATTATGTTTTGGGGAAGAGAGGCTCCGATGTGCAGCTTAGTTCAATTCTTATATTAGAAATACCTATAAATTACTCTTACTTTATAAGTATGTAACACATGGTGAGTTCTGAATCATCGATCAGTACTACATCTTCGGACACATAAGAAAAAACTATACATGGTGCGGAGGAAGTCTCCGATCAAATTTTATTTTTTAAATTAAAGATGTTACTTATTTACTAAATTTATCCATTTATATCTCATTGTCTTCCTATAATCACATTCTTTAATGTTCAAGGTCTAAATTTTGATAAATTTACATTGTCTTTTGTAAAAATGAGTAAACTTGAGGCTATTATTCAGCTACACTGCGCGGGGAAGACAAACCCAGAGATTGTTAAGCTGTTAAAAACACCGAAATTGACTGTTAGGGATGCAGTTAAACGCTACCAAGAACTGGAGACAACAGGTGATCGACCAAAAAAAAAAATATATATATATATAACTATCAATGTACAAAAAAAGTGTGAGAAACATCGTCAAAGAAGACCTCAAGTTGTCCCCCTTCAAAATGACCAACATGTAACAGCTCACGGACTTGCAGAAACAGAAGAGGCTTAACAGATCAAAGATTCTTTTGAATGCAATGAAAGATGGCACGCAGGCTGGTGAGATCGTCTTTTCGGATGATAAAATGTTCACTGTTGAGGCCAAATTCAACTCCCAGAACGACAGAATTTTGGCAAAAAGTGCCGACAGTATCCCTCCATCCGTAAAGAATGTTTTCCTTCGCCAAAAGCCTGCCTCTGTGATGGTTTGGGCTGCCATCTCTTGAGAGTTGGAGATCTTCTCTCATTTTCGTAAAAGAAGGCGCTAAAGTTAACTCAAAATCATATATCGAGGATATTTAGACTCCAGGACAAGTCGAGATGAAGAAGCACTTCAAGGACAGGCCTTTTACCTTTCAACAGGACGGTGCGCCCTCGTACACAGCGAACAAAACTCAGGATTGGTGTGAGCGTCACTTTCCTGCGTTTTGGAGGAAGGAATTGTGGCCTCCTTCATCGCCGGACCTGAACCCTCTGGACTTTTGTGTGTGGTCCATTTTTGGAGAAGGTAGCGTGCGCTACAGCTCATGACAGTACGGAAACTCTGAAGAAGTCCCTCGAGCTACAATGGGCCAAAATTCCCCAAAAAACGTTCCGTGCCGCAGTAAAGAGCTTCAAAGGTAAACTCGAGAGAGTAATTGCCGCCAATGGTGGTCATATTGAAAAATAATTGGTAGAACTGTTAAATGGGTTTGAGATATTGTGTGATAAGTTTTGTTTTATTTCATCCATCACAACTCATTAAATTAACATTTTTATATGATCGGGGACTTTCTCCGCACCCTGTATATAAAAATTGTTATTAGATAGCACTGTAATAATAAGAATTTTTATATTTTTTTTTTCTTATATGACCGAAGATGTAGTACTGGCCGATAATTCGTAACCTATTATATCCATCATATGTATGTCTAAATTGATCTTATTTCGAACGAAACATTATTAACATGTTTTACATTTGAAAGTAGGGTCGAAGCTGGTGTTAGCCGCACTAATAGAGCTCCTTTGATTATATGTGGTTGTGAAGAGCAAGTAGTATAGCGCTATACTCTCGTAGTGCTTCGTAAAAGATTTAAAATACATATTGATGTACATAATGGTAACAAAATAGTAGCATCATTTACAAGAGATAGAAATAATTAGGGATGTGACAATATGCAGCATAAAATATGCATAATTTTTGACGTGATATGCAGCATATTATATGCCTATTTCTGCATATAATATGCATATATGCTAAACCAAAATGCATATTGGAAAAATGCATATAATATGCAATAAGTCAATGTGCATATATGTTGAACCAAAATGCATATTGGAAATATGCATTTTATTTGCCAGACGTTTCGAAATTGCTTCTCCGAAATGAAACAGCGCTATGGACGGAGTTTTTATTTAGTAATCTGAGAAAGATACAAAAAGGTACTATATATGAACAATAAATGCAATGATTCTAATTAGTCAGAAGATATGGACAAAATTAGTTTCTTAAGTTATGAATCAATACTCACTACAGGTAATTTGGCGTAGAGAATGAAATTTAGTTGTTGAGAGATATGAGCAAATTATCGAATATTCTGTAACATATGGATATAGATAGGTATATGTGAACAATTCACAAAGGTACGGGAAATACTTCGTTCCTAAGTTCACAGAGGTATAAACGAAACCAAAACAGGTGTAATAGTTCATCGCACACACACGAACAACGATTCCGCCAAACTAACTTATGAAGGGTTTTAATTGTTCCAACAATGTGGCGTACAACGGATTAAGGTTACTTTCATGAATGCGATTTATAAGAAGGGACTAAGTAGAGAAGAGAGTAAATGAAGAAAGATTTAAACATCGATACAAAACTATAACAAAAGATAATAGCAATCTAATTGCAAGAGACTGCAGAAGAGAAGGAAGAACAAAGAATGGATAGTAAGGAAAGTTTAGTAGAGCTACAAACTATAAATAAAGCTTTTAGCAAATTGATAAAAGGTACCTTAGAGGAGAGGAAGTACGAAAATTGTTAGAAAAGATATAGCTAAAACCTTTATGACCATTGCATTATAGGAAAGAACTTCAAAAGGAAATTTAATAGCAAAAGAGTTTCGCAAACAAAACCCTACCCAAAGTACCACTAACACCGATAACTTCAACACTTCACATTTCCCAAATTCATTGAACATCATCCCCTGTTCAAATAACAGATTTGTAGAATTATTTGGCAGTTCCACATGTCAAGAGTACTCCAAGTTGAATCGACTTTTGCGGGTGTTTGAAAACACTTTAGTGATGTTTTGTTATTGCTGCTTTCCAGCACACCAGATATTATTCAATATAGTGTGCATATTATATGCTCTAAGTTAATTACAGAATTTCAAATAAAGTTAATCTGTATATAGTTATGTTTTGAATGCAGTTGTACTTTGGAGGTTTGCCTGGAACTTACAATAAAACGAAGGTATAATCTTATTTCATTTATTTTTACTACAAAATGTTTAACTTTTAAAAAACAAGATATAACAAAGCTTTTTTAAATTCAGTCTTCTTTGATAGTAAATCAATTTCAAACATACACATTCAATTTCAAACAGTGGAATCGCACTTTATTATTAAATGGTATGTATTTCAGTATTTTAAAAGTGAATCTCATATTATCTGCTAATGTAGTTATGTACTGGGAGAACACCCGTTCTACATCACAAGAAACCAGGGGAGTAAATGTTTCCTTCAGCCAAATTCAGTCTTCTAAACTATCCTACATTCATATATCACATTCCGTTCATTACTTTAGTCATGACTCGAAAATCATAAACCATCTTGTTTGACCAGCGGTTCCCTTCAAAGATCCCTAGCTATAAGCAGCGACACTAAGTCATTAAATGATAAATTTAAACCGTTTTGTATTTAATTACTATAATAAATTATTTACCTACGAGCTATTACCTTTCATTTTTTTCAAGTAGTATAACTCTCTAAAATAATTTTATTCATTTATTTATCGATTACTAGAAATATTTACTAAATTCTAAGTGTCATATAATTTTAATTATTAATACATTTGTAAATTCAATATTCCACCTACAAACTTTTTAAATTTGAATAATTAGTTTGATTATCTATACTTGGGGGTCCACAGTTAAAATCGTTTTCTATGAAGGGGTCCCAGAAGAAAAAGGCATAGGTTAGATATTTACATGTTAAAAATTGACCAAGAAGTGCATATTTCTCGCTTAGCATATTATATGCTCTTGAAATATATGCAGAGGACTGCATATATGCAATATGCACAATGTCACATCCCTAATTATCTGTTAATGTAGTTTTGTACTGGGAGAACACCCGTTCTACATCACAAGAAACCAGGAGAGCAAATGTTTCCTTTAGCCAAATTCGGACTTCTAAACTATCCTACATTCATATATCACATTCTGTTAATTCATTACTTTAGTCATGACTCGAAAATCACAAACCATCTTGTTATGCCAGCGGTTCCCTTTAAAGGATACTTAACTATAAGCATCGACACTAAGTCATTAAATGGTAAATTTAAAACCATTTTGCGTTTAAATAATTAAGTAAATTATATACCTACGAACTAAATTATCTTTCATATTTTTCGAGTAGTAGGTACAAGTTACAACTCTCTAAAATATATTTTTTTTCATTTATTTATCAATTCCTATAATTATTTACTAAATACCAAATGTCATGTAAATTTATTAATACATTTGTAGTTTCAATTTGAATAATTAGTTTAATTATTTTAAATATACTTGGGTCCACAGTTAAAATAGTTTTCTATGCTGGGGTCCAAGAAAGAAATCGGCATATGTTTGACATTGACATGGAAAATTGACCAAGAAGTGCATATTTCTCGGTTAGCATGTATGCAGACGTGCATATTATATGCTCTTGAAATATATGCAGAGGACATGCAATATGCACAATGTCACATCGCTAGTAATAATGATAAAAAGAATATCTAAAGTGGACAAAGATAAAAGACTTTGTAACATGGAACGGGAATTTATAGGTCATCTACAGGTTCCCGGGAAAAAATGAGTTTATTACATAATATTATAGAACTAAGGTCTACGATCATTAATCTGCAAACCGCATACAATTCAGTTCAGTATATATTTTATTATTTGCTTTTAAAGTTTTTAATACTCTGTGTGCAAAGCTGAAGAAGATTGAGCCAACACTCTTAATTTGTTTTGATTTCAAATTTGAATTTTATAAACAAACAATTCGTTTTCGGCCTTCGTTTGAGAAATTAATGGTTTCTTAAAGTATATAAACGATCTATAATTATTTAATCCAATTTTATACCTTTACACGAATATTATATGAATTTGTTATACCTAAAACCTAGTTGACCATCAAAATGAATGGTATACATTCTTTTTCTTAAGACTGAAAATCAGTAAGTCGGAAGTAAAATAGATTTTATAGAGTTTTAATTACAAAAATCTTTAAAAGGATATAAAATTAAAAATATGCTATCAAATTTGATGGGGTTTGCAGAAAAAATAATAAGAAACATTAGCCTCGTTGATTAAAGCAATAAAAAAATTTGCTTGGAGGGGACCTTTAAGGAAAAGGTCGTCGATGAAACTCTATTTTGTATTTCTTATTCCTTGTGAAAATATTCTACTTGCCTGTAGCGATTCTGCACCTTCCATGGTTAAAGCGATGCATAGGATCAGTGTCCAGTATATCCTAAGGAGATACATTTTACATATATTTGGCGCACGGACTAAATCTAATATCAGAATTGATCCGAAAATGCTATTCTGATGTAAATAAACAATTTATTTATTAAAAAGATCAACAAATAACAGTGACGTTCAAAGCACTTCATCCTGATGTTCAGCTTCCACCAACTCCAGTCATAATAAGATGGGGCACGTGATTGAACACTGCTAGTAAATTATTTGAGTTGTAGCATTATGTACTGGTGAATGCCGTGATCTATTACAGAACATTGACTAGAAAACAACTCTGATGTTCATTGATGCTAATTTTTCTGTGATAGCATCTCACATAGATAAGCTTGAATTTCAAGGACTGCATGACCATGTTCAAAATAGTAGTTATCATGGATATAATGAAAAACATTTCGATAACACAATAATTATATAAAAAGAAGTTTTTTGAAAAAAATAGTCACCGTGTTGTCCAAAAGTAACTGCTATTTCATTGTAAAAGACCTTGAATTATATATATCGAGATGAGAATTCGTCAAAAGAAAACGAAGTCATCAAGCATCTAACCCCATTTTAGTGCATTTGACCTCTTTAGTGCACGCACCACTCGTGTCATGTGATGTAGATAGAATATTTTCTCAGTACAAGAACATTTTAACTAATTACTGAAAAAAAATCAATCTTGTAAGCCTCAAATACAATGTTATAATTAGGGTTGTGACAATATTCTTTTAGCATACAAATATAATCTCGAGCATATTTTAAATAAAGCATATTCTTTTTATTAAAAAGTAATAAAACATATCCTTTTCAACAATATATAAAAAAATCATGAAACTAATATATTTCTCAGTTCAGAGATATGCTATATAACTAAAGAATATATATTTACAAAAAAAAACAATGAAAAGTAAGTATATAGGTATTTTAGAAGACCGTTGCCGAACAATACATGCCAAAATTATTGGAACATACAAGCCGAATTGTGGTTAATACCTGGAAAACCTGTTCAGGGTGCGATATTGAAAAGTTTCATAAATTAATATTAGAAAACGCATCTTTATTTTATCTTTACAACGTTTCTTAGTTTAAATTTAACCGTTTCATAAACCCGATATTACTGTGACTGGACTTGGTCAGACGATATACAGATGGAATCCATGTGCAATATGATTCAAGTTAAAAAAACTTATTTAAACTCTTCAAAGATTTCCATTGCACCGAAACAAGAGATTAGCATCCAAGTGTGATTTAATGAACTTGCTAATATGAGTAATATCCCTTATCATATTTATATATTTAATTGCAGCACTTTTAATGAACTGAGCATAAAAAGCATAATTGAGCATAAAAAACATAATTGAGCATAAAAAACATAATTGAGCATAAAAAGAATATAAAGCATATTTCAGAGAATAAAAGAATATATTTAGAGCATATGAGAATATATTTTGTGAGAATATAAAGCATATTTCAAAGAGAATATTGTCACAACCCTAGTTATAATTAAATATAACAAACAGATTATTATTCCTAATGTGCTTTATCACTCCTGTAGAAGAACTTATGTAAAAGTTATGTTCGTAATGTGCATGTTGAATTTCTGCATATGCAAAATGCATAGCATTTAATTAAATGCTTATGCAAAAAATGAAATGAGTATGCTAGAAATTAAATGCATATGCATGAAAATCTATGCATATGCAACTTATTAAATGCATATATATTATATATGTACTATTTTCTGTGCATATTGTCATAAGCCTATTAATGACTCAATTCAAAAAGTATTGAATCATATTGCATGAAACTTGGTAGAAAGATTTGTCATTATCCAGTTTAATAGTTTTTGGGAGAGAACGGGTCAAAGCGGTGGCGAAGGTATGCGATCTACAGAGTGCACGTGATCAAGTCAATGAAATATTTCAAGAATTACACAAAATAATGTTCTTCGCACAACTTTAAAGGAAATACTAGAAGATGGCGTCAATGACCCGCGAAAAACTTAGGCTATTCCACGATAGATAGCGCTTTTCCAAAATGAATTCTTTTCTTGAATTAGTGTTATTTAAATGAACAGAGTATACTCATAGTAAACAGAATAGTATAGTACCCCAGTTACATGTATTATTCAAATTTATTCTGGGTAGGCTGTGACGTCATGTATGTAAACAAGAGGTCACGTCATAGTTAACAGAATTGCTGTGGGTCACGTGGAATAGAGAATTAAGATGGCGGCCAACGCGACCGATCTGACTAATGATCTAATTATCTTGAATAAATCGTCTTCTTCAAGACTAAAAATTGGTTACTATTTTGGGTGTGAAAAGACCAGTAGCAATTTCATCAACAGTCATTTTTTAATTTTCTTCCGTATGACTATAAAGATTGGATAATAGCATGCGGTAATGTGGAATTTTAAAAAAATATCACCGAAAACGTTATTTAACAAAAGTTGGGTGTGTTGCAGCCATCTTTTGTGTTTGTACTGTACGTACATACGTACGCACCATTGTTGACATGTGGCGTCACAGCCTACCGGGACACGCGTAATATCCCCCCTATAGCTCTGGGATACTATATATTCTCTGTACTGTGGTATACTCCTCACCTATTTCAATATGCTGATACCATTGGTATCAATCTCACACAGCATAATTTCCATGGATTGACATTCAATCAAAAAAATAGAAACAAATTTTAATGTTTCCTACAGAGTTGGTCAGGAGAGTTAGCATTAATGTGAAATCAAAAACCTAATAACAAAAGTGAAGTGAAATGATGTACGTAGCTATTAACAAATCAGTATACTAGTCTATTCTTTTGGCAAATTTTCTGGGTAATATAGCTAAGTAATCTCAGTTCTGACCTCAATCGCACAGGAATTATCGAGCATAATTCTCATTCTACAATTAGTAATTTAAATTCAGTTGAACCACAGGTCAGTAAAACTACCATTATATCTAAAATATTTAATTAATAATCTAAAAAATGTTAGATACCACAAGTAGTTGAGGAATAACTCACCCAATAATTTAACTCACCCTAAATCAATACATAAATCTAATTGCATTGATAATGAACAATAATGCTTCAGACTAGAGTTGAACAAACATGTCAGTTTCTCCCAAGTCATCATTACAAGTTGCCATTAATTTAAAATATATATACGAAAGATAGACACGAGAATGTAAAGAAAAACAATAACATTATAACAAAATTGAAGATTGTGTGTGAATTCTCTAGATATTATTTTGTAATCGGAGTAGATGTTCCAAGTAATATGCACTTAGGTTTAGAGTTTGGACTTCATCTTCTTCATGAGTCCCTCCAACTTCATCGCCTTAGAAATGTCTCCCTTGAGTTTCATCTTTCCGGACATGAAAGCAGTTGTGGGATTCAGTTTTCCAGAGAACATTTTGTCTGCAGAGAGAAAGTAAAAAGAGTCCATAAATTCTATGATCACAATAATATTCATATACTCTTGATAAAATAGTTTTTTCGTTTCTTTTATTTCTTTATATAAAGGGTTTGAATAAAGCATTTCAAATTTCTGAGGTATTTGGTTAATGGTAGAGACGTCCTCTTAATTTTTTTTAGTATCTGATAACATAAATAGACGAAATAAATATTTGTATTTTAAAATGTTGTTTTAGATTAGGATTTACTGTGTTAGATTAACAGACAGATATTTCACCATAACTCAGATACACTTCACAACATTTTATAAATGGTAATATAGCTAACTGTAATAAAAGATATATTTTAGCTCTTTTAATAGAATAGGCCCTCAAGAAGTGAAAACTGGGAATACAATATACAAATTTAGGAATTATTATGAACTTGTTCTCGTTCTTTCACGATTAAATCATACTTTACATTGTAAAGTGAATGTGTCAAAACTGCTATTGCACCACAATATTAAAATAATAGAAAACCAATAGCTACCATTAAAATATTTTCTAATTGAACAGAGAAATTAATTCTTTCATAACAAATCATTACTACCAGGCACAATTATTGATAGAATCAGTTAAGATCTACAGTGGTGAAGTAGCTACTAGCTACATTGCAACTCACGGAAATTGTCAGAGCTAAGAGTGAAAGTAACATCAACTCCAGTTTCAGGCTCTCCACGTCCAGCTGAACCAGTACCATTCTTAAGGTCCAAGAACCAAACAAGTGGATCACCAGTAGGGACAGAAATATTGAAGCCGTAGACTGCCTTTGTTTTCTGAACTATTTCCTCATTGGAAAGTGCTTTGATAGACTCGAAGACCTTTTCAATGGCCACATCGTCAGATTTGGACGATTCCTCAGCCTTGACTGCAGCAGGTTTCTCTTCGTTTTGGAGAATCTGTTGTTGAACATGTTCATCAAACTCATCCAAGAAGAAATCAGGCATGAGGGTTGCCTTAGGGTCAACAGCATATTCATCAAAGTTAGTGACGCCCTCTTGTCTTAGTACATCGTCATCCACAGCAAAGTTACCAGTGTATTTGGTAGAGTCGCGATTGAACATAGCATAGGCAGCGTCAGCCATTATCTCAGGTTTGCGACATTGTACATCAACTTCTTTTCCACCAAGCATTTCCATTGCAGCAGTGATAATTGCTGAGATAAAAGAAATAACAGATAGATAATTTAATCCTTTTCAGCAGAAACGGACATAAAAATGCACTCATTCAAAATTAAATTATGGAAAAGAAATAGCTAGCTATATTTGATGAGGCTTAATACTAACTTTACAAGAAAGCAATGAATTTAAGATTAGCTATAGCTATCATTGCAAGACATTTCACAGCTAATAAAGAAAGTAATGCAGTAGATTTTGTTATTATCTTACTATTTAAAACTAGTCTTATTCACCAAATCAACGAGAATTAAATTCTTTTCTGGATTGGAACAGACAACATGCGTTATTATCAGACAAAGAAATTGTGTTTTGAAGCTATGGCTCTGTTTACACTACCTCATATGGATATTAAATACTCTATTTTAAACTAAGTAATTTTCAATGTAGAGCCTCAATGTAACGCACCAGTTCTTGGCCAGAGAGCATTGACAGCAATGCCCTGGTCTTTGAGTTCCTCAGACATTCCCAGGACGCACATACTCATGCCGTACTTAGCCATGGTGTATGCAACGTGATCTCTGAACCAACGGGCACGCATGTTCAGTGGGGGAGAGATGTTCAGAATGTGGGGGTTGGTTCCTTTGCTCAGGTAAGGGATGCACGTTTTGGAGCTGTAAATGGGTACAGCATTATCACATTATTTACACCAAAATATAATGCAGCTACTTAGTCAGATTTCATAAAGAATCCATTTTAATAAAAAAATTCTATTTCAATCTCTCTCTGGAGTAGCTACATTGCTTTAATTTTGAAGTCATATTCAGTTCAAAAAATAATTGGTAATTATATTATTATCAATGGTTTTTTCAGCTTTATATTTTGAGTCCCAGTGCTTCTGAATGATAGGAGAGATCAAAAAATATTTCAGTAGTTTTGGTGATAATAATTTAATCTCTAGATTTAATTGATAAAGGCAGACCCAACTTGTCAGTTGTCACTAATATTAATGCAGTTTAACTCTGTGATAGCTTTCAAGCATTTTATCAATTACGGAGATTTCAAATTAATATTCTGACAGAAAATTTGAAACAGCTACAATTCTGACTTGACAGGAATATGAATCCTCTTTACATTTGAGCTGAGAATCAATCACTTCAAGAGAAAGAATGATAAGTAGACTAAAAATTACTCTGCTTTGCTAAAAGTGCTAGTTCTTCTCTTTAGATAGTTACTAACAAATTGTAACGGATATCTTGCGAGATAAAAGTTTACTATAACAATTACATGGCTTGTTACCCTCATTATCACTGCAGTTACAATTTTATAATTGGTTCTAGCTATATAGAGGGTAGCTACTTCAAGCAAATAGATATTTTCTACCCTTATCTGGTTGTAATTTGTATCAGATAAGTGGAAATTAATTCCCATCAAGTGGACATGCCTTCAGTTTCAGTAACTTACACCAAATAAGTTCCTCTAGTGTTTACTTGGTGCATCAGGTCATATTTCTTCATTGATGTGAACACAGTTCCTGTGAGGTTGATAGCACTGGCATTGTTAACGAGAATGTCTATTCCCCCAAACTGCTTAACGGCATTCTCAACTGAATTGACGACAGACTCTTCATCTCTCACGTCAACTACTAAAGGCAGGGCCTTGCCACCAGCTGCTTCAACTGAAAGAGGAAGCATAGCACATTGAGGTTATATATTTATTATTAAGATGCTCTTATCAAGATACTATGCAAGACTGTAAAATAAAGTATTAATAAATCTTTTTTTTTAAATAGGGTAGCTAATGATAACTTTACAAATAAAACAGTGTTTGTAAATGGTTGCTCAGTATTTTTATAAACATTTAAAAAAGAAATGTGAATCTACAATTTTATGAAGATGTTATATTTTTTTATTATGGGTATCTGAACATAATACTTGATTATTGAAAGTTAAATAGCTATGTAAAATAATTTACTTTTATTTTCAAATGGCTAAATCCAGAGTTTATTCATCATATCAAAATCTTTGAATCTAGATTATTAAATGCTAGCTATATAGCAAGAGGCATTTCTAAAATTTACCTATGGCTAATGAAATAGGAATGAAATTGAAGAACAAGTTAATTTACTTTCTTTTGCAGCAGTGTAGATTGTGCCCGGCAATTTAGGATGAGGTTCAGCTGTTTTAGCTGCAACAACAATGTTGGCTCCATCTTGAGCTGCCTTGAGAGCAATAGCTTTACCAATCCCTCTGCTAGCACCAGTAATGAAGATGGTGCGCCCAACTAATTTACTGAAATAAAAAAAATTAATGTATTTATAAATTCTAAAAAGAAATGTATCAGTCAAATATTAATTTTACTATGAATAATTTTACCTTCTAATGTCCAGACTGTACCTATTACATGGATCCAAAAAAGATTTACCAACATTTTTCTAAGAACTCGTCTAATAACCACGGTCTACCAACATCTCATTAATATTAATTTATTTTAATTCAATTAAAATTTAATATCATACTCATACTAGTGTCATAGTAATGAATAGCTAAGATTTTACTAACATTGCTGGCAAACCATGGATTAATGATGGATTAATTACTCGTGAGTTTGGAAATGGTCAAATGGCTAGTGTAAACATTCTTTATTATCTGGTTTGAACTTGAGCGGATTTGAAGGAAAAATTTCATCAAATTACAATTATTTTTCTACAATTTTGCCAGCCTTCATTACAGCACTACCCAGCCTCCAGGTAATCAAGCGTGTCCTTACTCACCATTTTAATGACTTATGTTTATGACAGTTGCTTCAAGCCTTTCAATTGCAAATAGCTATATATATCTAATTTTCTTTTTCTCCTATGCTCAGTTACAACAAATTTACAATTAATTTTACAATGTTATTTGTGAGAGGATTTATCATAATTATGAGAATTTGATCATTTTTAGACATTCTGGACATTGGAGAGAAATGTGGCTTCTTTTGGAGAGAGAAATTGAGAGTTTATGAGGCATATTTACTATTTTACTGAATTAGTATTTAGTAACTACCTACTTGGAATTTTACAAACTATTTTTTAATTAATTCTTATTTTAAATTTTTACCTTAATTCTGGATTTTCTGCTAAAAACAGCTATGAAAATAATGAAATTGAATTAATCCCTATGGCTATATATAGTTACATTAACTTATTTTACTCATCCAGTCAGCAGAATATGGGACATTTTTAAAATTTTCTGTGCAAACAATCCTTAATTTCCTCCTCGGTATATTATACATGTCACATGCGTTTGAGTGATCTGCAATATCGACAGATTTCGCTGAGCAATCTGTTGATCAATAGTTTGCGCAGCCATCGATATATAGCGCAACCATCGATCAATTTCTGCACGTTCGTATATGATTTTTTTTAGTTTGTACATCAAATTGGCATATTTTATAACGTATATCAATTGATAGCTCAACAATTGATCGATTTCTGCGCGTTCGAATGATATGATTATTTTTACCTAGATTGTATATCAAATTGGCACATTTTATATCATATATCAATCGATAGCGCAACCATCGATCGATTTAAGCACATTCGAAGGATACAGGTTTTCTTCGTTTATGCATTTAATTAATTGTTTTGTTTTTACTGAAAAAATACTTATAAATACTTTTTTTTATATTAATAATTCAACCATCACTCAATTGTTGCGCGTTTGAATGATATGTATTTTGTTAGTTTATGCATCTAATTATTACATTTAATAGAGCAACCATCAGTCGATTGTTGCCAGTCTAAAAAGTACAGCAGGATTTGTGGATTGATCCTGCGCCCAAGTCCTATTTAATTCCTAAGTTCCCATGTTATTTGCTGCACCCAAATCCCTATTGCTGTAAAAAATCCTGGGTCTGAGGAGACCTTCTTTTCAGACCGGGATTGTTGCACATTTGAATGATATGGATTTGGATAGTTTATCCATATAATTATTACATTTAATAGAGCAACTTGCGCATTTGAATGAGATGGATTTTGTTAGCTTATCCATATAATTAATTACATTTAATCGAGAAACATTCAGTCGATTGTTGCACGTTTGAATGGTATGGAATTTGTTAGTTTATGCATCTAATTGTTACATTTAATAGAGCAACCATCAATCGATTGTTGCCCGTTTGAATGATATGGATTTTCTTAGTTTATGCATCTAATTTTTAAATTTAATAGAGCAACCATAAGTCGATTGTTGCGCGTTTGAATGATATGGATTTTCCTGTATCATTCAAACGCGCAGAAATCGATCGATGGTTGTGCTATCGATTAATATTCATTGTAAAATGTGCCAATTTGATGTACAAACTAAAAAAATCATATCATTCGAACACGCATGAATCGATTGATGGCTGCGCAAACTATTGATCAACAGAATGCACAATGAAATCGGTCGATATTGCAGATTACTCAAACGCGCGTGACCTACCTATTACCTAATATTTATATGTATTTTACTGAAAACAGAAGCTAAAAGAGAGGGTTTCTTGAGAACAGTTTACCAGTTCCCAGATAATAAAGCATGCCAAACTCGCCATTTTAATGCCAATGGCGAGTTTGTGAGAGTTATTTAGAGCCCCTGACTTGAAATGCAAACCATGTTTTACAGTGTGGCAGGAAAGTTGCCAGTTTAGTGAGAAAATGGATCCAGGTCGCCACATTTAAGTTACTTTCAAGAAGAAATTTGGCTTCCTAGTGAAATTTTACACTTGGAAATATCCTTATGCTTCATGGCTGATGAATGTGCATATCTTGAGACTATTTTAGGAGTGATTTACTTGTTATTTACAAATTTTCTAACTTATTTAACCCCTCAAAAGTCGCTAATATACTGGCGACTTTGTACATACTTCAAAACATGGAATGCGAGAAACCAGACTCAGACTGTATTTCATGGTAAATTCCACCGACTCGTCGGTGGATTTTTTCTCCATTTAAAATAATATTTTGGCAAAGTCGATGGAATTTTAGCTATCTATTCCCCAGTCTGTATTTGGTGCACAAAATCCCACTGACTTTTTGAAAAAGCTGAAAAAATCCACCATAAATTTCCAGTAATTTGGCTGATCCACCAACATTTTCCCGATTTATCCACCGAAAATTAATGGTAACATAGGAATAAATAGCTAAAAATCCACCGACTTTTCCAGAATATTATATTCAAAGGGGGAAAAACCAAGTAAAATAGTATGTCTCATAAACTCGCCATTTGTCTCTCCAGAATTCAACAAATTCTCTCCAAAATGATCATATTTTCATAAATTCTCTCCAAAATAACATTGTAGCATAGGAGAAAAACCAGACTGCAGGAACTGGTAAACTGTTCTACAAAGAAATCCTATATTTTGGCTTCTGTTCTCAGTAAAATACATGTAAATATAGGAAGAAATTAGGACTGTTCGCACAGAAAATGTTAAAAATGTCCCATTTTCTGCAGACTGGGAGAAAAATAGATAAAACTCGCCATTTGCATTTGAAGTGCTCAAAATAACATTAAAATGGCGAGTTTGGACATGCTTTATTACTTAGGGAAAAACTCCACCAGACTGCAGGAACTGGTAAACTGTTCACCAAAATATCCTCAATTTTTGCTTCTGTTCTCACTTCTCAGTAAAATACATATAAATATAGGAGGAAATTAAGGATTGTTCACACAGAAAATGTTAAAAATGTCCCATGTTCAATGTTCGGCAGACTGGGTGGAATCAATTTACCATGAAATACAGACTGGTTTATTCCTACGTTACCATTAATTTTTGGCAGAAAAATGGGTAACATGATGGGTGGATGAGGATCAACCAAATTACTGGAAATTTATGGTGGATTTTTTCAGCTTTTTCAAAAAGTCAGTGGAATTTTGTGAATCAAATACAAACCAGTCTGCAGAACATGGGACATTTTTAACATTTTCTGTGCGAACAATCCTTAATTTCCTCCTATATTTACGTGTCTTTTACTGAGAAAATAAATATAAATATTTCTCTCCTATGCTAATGCTTAGAATATGCTTAGTGCTACAATGTTATTCAATATTTTGGAGAGAATTTTTGATAATTTGATCATTTTGGTGATTTTTGGAGACAAATGTCAAATCATCAATTGGAGACCAGAGTGGAATAATAACTCATTTCAGATTGACTAGTAACTCTGTTAGGAATTTAGAATGAACAAAAATTACTCATTTTAACCCTAAAAAATGCAGAAATCAGTATATTTACTATATTATTTTATAAATTTCAACTCCGCAGTGAAAACTAATGTAAATTAAGTCATTTAAGCTTCACAATTGGGCTTGTTGTGACTTGTGATGATAAACATTAATGATGGGAATGCATGAAGTTAGGAGTAACTCTGTTAGAATTTATGTTTTCCAGTCTGGATTGGAGAGTTTATGAGCCATAAGTATCTAAAAGCTGAGCGGCGCACCACATTACGGCACACTACAATACGGCGCACCACTGTACTTTCTATTAACCAAGTAATAAAGCATGTCCAAACTCGCCATTTTAATGGCGAGTTTGTGACAGTTATTTTGAGCCCTTCAAATGCAAATGGCGAGTTTTATCTATTTTTCTCCTATGCTACAATGTTATTATGGAGAGAATTTATGAAAATTTGATCATTTTGGAGAGAATTTGTTGAATTTTGGAGAGAGCTGGAGAGACAAATGGTGAGTTTATGAGACATACTATTTTACTTGGTCTATTAATGACCTCAATGTGAAAATCTGTTATGTAGTTTGTTGTATCCGCTAGTTTGTTGTTCTGCACACTTCATGATTGTTTAATGACCTGGCAGGGGGGTTCGGGGAGCGGCACGCCCCCCGATACATCTACCTAACGGCTAACTGATAAGTTTTTATTTACATCTCAGACTGAAAGTTTACAATAGTTACCCCATAAAATTACAATTACAGTTTTCTATGATGAATTTTATTTTCTATTCCAAATTAAACATCTCAATCAAATAATTAAACTGTGTAGTATAAACATTGGATTCAGGTACCGTCAGGTGTCAGACATAAATTTGATACGACAATTACCTATCTAATTCACTCCATTTGTCATTAATCTGTATTTAAATTACCTATCTAATAGAATGTACAGTGGTGCGCCGTACTGGTGTGCGCCGCTCAGCTTTTATATACGTATCTTATGAGCCATACTATTTTACTTGAACCAGTTCCTGCAAATTGCAATCTGAATGACTGAATCTGGTTCAGGTTTTACTGTGAAAAGAAGAAGACATCATCCTACAAACACTGAATTGCAGTCTCAAATGAAAGGTCGCTATGTTGACCTAGAAACAGAATGGTTAGTACCTAGTTAGTTAGCTAAGTTAGGGAATTCACGAACTCACCCAGTATTTCCAATCATTTTTATGTTAAGAAATTGAATGAACCAATGTTAGTTAAGTGTTAATTAGAGTAATGTAATGGGGATAGGAATTTCAAATAGTTCCAATCAGGATAATATAAATTGGTTTTATCTGTAGGCACTGGGAAAGTGGCACTCGACAACAAGGTTCTCCCGGCCGACTGATAAGGTATTGTGGTATTTTTGATAGCGAGGTGGATGATAAATTTATCACTAAAAATACGCCGTGACAAAAATTCGAAAACTGGGGCGTTTTTAAATGGTAAACCTGATATTGGAAGTAGAAGTAAATACCAGATAGTAACATAGAAAGTTAACGGAATGCTAGGAGGTAGGTATCTAAACATTAATTTATATACAGGTTACAGGTTATTGGTCCCTCAGTATTGCTTTAAAGGGGGGGGGGGTCTAATTTTCATATCAAATATTTTTTCATAATATAATAAATAAACAATGATTAGTTAAGGTTTATATGAAATGTTTCATCTCAAATCACTGTATTTTCAGAGAAAATCGGGTTTTTATTAGTTAACATAAGCTTATCCCAGCAAACATTGCAACGTAAGCCGTATGCTGGCGTGCATCGGTAACCTTATGGCAACGTCGTGCATCGGCAAATTGATTCATTTCGACATCGGCACAACGTCGGCTACACAACATACGGCCGTCGGATGGATATTATTTGTCGGCAGGACGTCGTTCCTACAACAGTCGGCCGACAGATTAATATTATTTGTCGGCACGATGTCAATACCCAACAATCGGCCGCTTGATGGATATCAACAAGGTATAAGAACATAATCAGGTATAGTACCTAGCAGACGACACAAAAATATGACGTCACCACAACAACACATTCCTTGTTTGTGACCGAGCGGCTCATAATTCCTCGTATTTGCATGTTAATATCGAGAAGTTTAAAGTCATTTTATAAGGGTTTCGTACAAAAGAAAAGCGGAAATGGCGATTGAACCTTAAAGTTGAATATATAGATATAATTCAGGTGTGTTTTTATTGTTCATATCTTTAACTTATCTATAAAAAATAGGGTCTTGAAAATATGCTACCTAGGAGCCTAAACTAGTGCTAGTTAACTGCTGAATTGTAGTTCCTATGAATAACAAATAAGAAAAAAAATAATGGAAATACAATTTAACCAATGCCTAGTTAGTAATTGATAAGAAAAAGTTCTATTAAAAGTGATTAAGTTTAAGTAGGTTTTTCCATGTTTCAAAGTGTGGTCAGAGTCGCCATTTTGAGTCACCCGGTGATCACGTCAAACTATAGATTCAATCAGCTGATTACCATACCCTATGTTACTGTATCCTGGATATCAAGTGTTGGCACGATGTTGGCAAAACATCTATAATTATACACGCAAATTGATTTTAAGTATTTTTGTTGCTGCGATGTTGACTAAACATATATATGAGCCGCTTCATACCTATTACCTATTATTATACGCTTTCCATTATATAACTACTAGTGTACTTCCGTATTAAATTTATGGGGTATCAAAAGTAAATTATATAAATAGAAGGCTAGATATTTGAAGAAAAAAAATTGTAAAATAATTTATCTAATTTTTGTTTGTAAAATAGTAGGTACAAAATTACACTAGAAATTTTTTTGCTAGCTATAGAAATATTTATTTAAAAAATATGTAAAAGAATTTAGATATATATATATTTTTAAATATTAAATAGAGTTACGTGTTTCGTTCCATTTTTTATTATACTATCAATTATAAATCATAACGAGTTTGAATTAGCCTAGGTATAATAATATTGAAAATGAAAAATCATTAAATCAATTGAACCTATAATGTACAGTGATAACAAATATACATTTTAGTTACTCCTTACATAATATTTCGTGATATATTAATTCTTTCCGTTCATATTACGAACTTTTTCATAAAAAAACATTAATTTTTGACGTAGGTATATCACAAACATTTGCCGCATAGTGAATTATATATATCCAGAACGTTCTTTTAAAAAGACCTTAATTATATTGATATCGATGATTTAAATATTTTTGGGAAACCCGATCTCAGATTTAGTTTATTGATTAGAATTATCCAGTACAAATTTTGTGAAATACTTTGGTAACTGGATGAAAATAATGCTATCTATA